>VOQJ01009113.1:53329-64057 GCA_015052665.1 Apistogramma diplotaenia
CATGTGTGTGTGCTTGTGCAGGTAGGGCTGTTTATCTGCGTGCGTGCATACTGCACACAGCAAGTGTAAAGGATAAAAATGTGCACATGTTGCTGTCGGTGGCATTTGATGGATGGGGTGGAACATCGTTTATTGACACAACACCTTCATGTTTCACAAAGCCATCAGTCATACAGAATGCCCATCTGCTACTCTAGGCCAGCAAGACCAGCAATTCACACACACACACGCAGACACACACGTAGCTGCTGAATGTTATTATACATTTTTCTCCCAGTAGTCATGACCTTCACCAATTTCCCCGATCCACTAGCAGAAGATACAGCGGAGAGCTTTTTACAATAGAGGCCATTCAGCCTAAAGAATACATGTCAGTATTTCAAAAGGACACTTCCTGTTAATATCACTGTATCACCGTCTTTCAACACCTTAAAATGCCATCTGTACATCTTGACAAAAACAGCCATTTCTGGAATATTGAGTAAGGTCATTCTTTCTCCCTTGGTTTCACTGCCTGGGAGATAGCAGCATGTCAGACTCCATAATCTTTTATCCCTGTTGCGCCTTTTGGTCCACTTTTAAAGCTGCACAGTGTTTGCCTGTGAATAATAACTCAGCTGTCTAGCTGTAACATGGAAAAGGTAAGTCACAGTGACAAACCCACTTGTTTATCATCAGAACATTTTTTACTGTCGGTTTTATGGCCTCCGACAATTTGACTTTACTCCTAATAAACTGTATATGAAAGATGGCTGTAGCCACCATGCCATCACTCACTGGTTTCAAACTCCTCGTTTTGAAGCCTCAGCCTCAGTTCAGCCACTGCTGTGTTAGGCTTTTGAAACCAGAACCAGTCAGTCAACACACAGGGACGCAGCTATACTGTATACTGTCTGAGGTGTATATGGACATGTTTTTAGGTGCCCCCCCCCCCCCACAGCTCAATCACAAACAAAAGAAAGCTCCACACTTCTTCTGTCTGTCCTGATTCTTTCTCTCCATCCTCACAGCTGAATGTCATGAACTTTGTATTATGTTTGAAAAAATTCAGCAGCCAAACCACATTTAAAAAACACGAAATTTTTTATTTTACATGGTAACACTTAGTGACCGGATGCTGCATCTGATCAGCCTCATCAGATACATCAGAGCAGCATTGTAGTGTTATACTGTGTGAAGATTTTTAAACTCAAGTGCGTCACTGTCAAGTTCTATCATTTATCTCCTTTACGATTCACCATCTAATTAAGCAAATTATTACAAGTTCTTCTGTTTTCTTGTTATGATCTGTTATATTGTAACTATAGTTGCAGAACCTGTTATTTTACTACTAGTAATTTAAGCTAACCTGAGTATTTAAAAGCCTCCTATTGATACACTGACATAATTTACTGTCTTTCACTTATGAGTGTGTGTGGACGGCTCCTTTTAAAGCTGAATTGAGTTGAACACAGAAATCGCAGTTATTGGCACTCAGGGGTGAGTTTTACTTTTCAGTCTTCTTGGTCTCTACTCGGTCACTACCAATTAGCCTCATCAGCCGTGTTTCCAGCCAGAGAAGCAAATTTTAGCAGCTATTTTCTGCAGCTGATCAAGTAATGAACAAACAGTTTCAGTGCGATTTAATGTTTAACTTCAAAGCGCCAGTTCGGAAGTTAGTTTTGCATTAACCTTCTTTTTTACATCCCCACAAAAGCAAAAGCAGGTATTTCAGATCAAAACGGGGTATTTAACAGTAGTGACTCCTTTTGCCTCGCCCACATAATCCAGCTATTGCAGCACTTTGAGCTGGTAACCTTTTGGTTACAAGATAGCGTCTAACAAATTATTCGAAAGACCCTGATACAAAATGCCCGAGCAGGTGAATACATGTTTTTGCTACACTGCATTTCTTCTATATGGATCCCAGAAAGAGTACAGAATACTTTACATTCTTAGTTTTCACCCAGGCACATCAACAGAAAAAGATAAGATAAAGAGTGCAGTCTACCTTAGATTACTCATAACCTTCTTTTTTTTTCTATAACTCTGTTCTTACTATTTTCCCTGGCTCCGTACACCCTCTTCATCTCTCCTTTCTGAGAATCAAATATACACTCCAAACAAAGAGCGAAGGATCCTTTCTCAGTCTCAAACATACAAACCTATTATCAAAAAAAACACATTTTTTCGTCTTTAAAGATAAAAAGAATGTAGCATTTGATCCGAGCTTTGTGTCCTTGTGTGTGCCCGTTTAGTTAGGGACCAGTTCATACTGGTTAAGTCACTTTTTATATATTGTATATAAAAAATGTGCCTTTTCTATGTGCAGAACAGAGTGACTAGGATGTAAGCCGCATTTATTCATGTCATCCAGTTATACAGCCTGACTGAGCAGTCCCTTTATATTGACTCGAATATTAAAGACTGATTGGCTTTTCTGCATAAGGAGGCAGCCAAAATTCAAATTCCGTAACTATACTTTAAAATTCACCCAAATCAATAAAACCAAATCGTTCTTGTGTGTGGTGCCTTTGGTAACTTGCAGTAACAACCTGGTATTTTCCAGGATCACCAAAAGTGACTCCCTGATGCACCCACTCTGGATCCCACCATAAACTTTAAATGTTATATTGTACTTACAGTAATCTGCAGAATTCTTCACATTACTCAAAAATAATTGATTCCATTAACTGAAAATGTGATCGAGTGTCAGTGAAGTTTTGAAAAAATTGGGTTAAAGAAGAAGAAAGAAAAGGAAAAAGTGCCCCTGTTGGATTTCACAGCAGCGAGGTCGGCCTGCACCATTCTTTCTTCCTCTCAACAGCTTGTCATGGTGATCTGAAAATCATGTGCTTAAGACAGATGCTACCTCACCATGATGGACTGCATTTTGCCGCTCCGTGCCCCTGTAGGAGAAAAATAGAGGCACCAGGCACAAGGAAATGAAGGAAGTATGGGATGTGGGTAAGGAGAAGAGGGGGAGAGGGGTGAAGATATGATTTTTTTTCAAAGCCAGTGAGTGTCGCGTTCTCCGGCAGTGACACATGCTGGGACTCATGCTTTCCTCCTCGCTGCGGTGTCCTCATTACGGTTAATACGAGGCTGGTGGCGGGGGGCTGCGCCTGGGGATCTCAAGGGAGTAATGAAGGGGGCCAGTGGCCAAGAGCCCCAGGAGGGTGGCTTGTTGGTGGTGATTCTCTGCTACTTATGTAAAGGCCACAGAGGTCATCTTCACCCGTTCGTGCTCGCAAGCTCACACACTCAGACAGCTGCAGCTCCTCAATTCTCTGTTTGCCCTTGGGAGAAAAATGGGAAGAGAGAAGCAAACAGCGGGGAGTGTTTGCCCAGGCCCACACCACACCCCATCCATCTCTGAGCTGCCGCTCTCTCCATTTGCTGGGAAGACACAATCATTTCCTCCCCCTCTCTCTCTCTCCCCCTCTGTCCTTCGCTCCATCCCCTCGGGTGTATTGGTCCAGTCTCGGTCCAGCGCAGATATAATCCTTTAACGCCTCTAAATGATCCAGAGGTTGAGTGCTCCTCCCGGATGCCAATGGGCCCTGCTGGGCTCACACCTGCTGGAGCAGGTTAAGATAAATGCCAGCGGCCAGTCAGGCATCTGGCCCCGCATTAATATTTAACAGGCAAACTCTCATCTCCACGACGCTCAAGGTGTGAAGGTGCCAAACCCCAAAGACATATCGCAGCTTAATATGGATTGGTGCAAACCGCAGAAATGGAAGAGCGCTGATAGCATAGCGAGATTCAGGCTGCATGTTAAGTCCGTGGCTGCCCACACGTACCGGGGCGAACTTTGTTCTCGGTTAGACGGGAGAGAGCAAACCCGCACGTGTGGCTCTCGGGGCAGTTTTTGAAGCATTACGTGGTTTTAAGCTCCCCCGGATCTAAGATCAATCCTGCTTATCATCCGCTTTTTTTGAAGTGATCCTCAGATTTCCTTCAATTAGCTTCTCAACAGTAAAAGCAGGAGAGCTTTTTTTTTTAAACAATGCCCGACTCTGTCTGCGCCCTGCCTGCTTCAAAACACAAACTTTGAGTATTTCCAGTGTGCCGAGGTTAAGTTAAATGAGCGCCAACAGGGCCTTGTTAAGAATCCTTTCTGACAGCTTCAACTGAACTCAGGTCAGCTTGCCTATCTGAATCACCTCTTAGTTGGATGTAACTAATTGCCACTCAGCCCAGAAAGATTTTGACCTTCCTAACAGGGTTAAATAGTTCACATGTTTGCTTTAGAGGCTTCCTCAGAAACAGCTGTTTGAAGGATCAGGTGCTGCTGACCTGTAAATTTAACCCCTGTTAAGTTGTGAAAGCAGCTTAAACCACAGGAAAGGAAGTGTTCTGGTTTACAGGAGCATATTTGAAATTTGATTAGATTAGAGCACATTATTATCTCCCAGAATCGTTGACTAATGGAACACCAGCTTGGAACATTTTGTCCATTTGACCACTGATCTTACGTGGTCATTGGTCACATATCGCAAAACTTCACAAATCACTTCTTGCACGTGCTCTTGTGCAGGAAAGTGATCAAACCTGTAAAAAGTTTATGCAGCTTTATTAGTAGCTCACGCCAGGCTGCTGACAAGATTAAAATCGACAGCACAGAATGCGATTCACATTATGGAAACAGGCTAGCCGAGAAAAATGACAAGTAGCCTTACCTACTGCTTTACTATGATAATCATAGCCTGGGATCCCTCCTGCCACACAGCTTAAGTGTTACGGAGCTCAGCTGTGTGCATGCATAAATGCAGCAACATGGGTTGATTGGCTCCGCAATCCAGCTTTACAGAAGTCAGAAGAATGGATTTCTAGGTAACATATGTTCAGCTATTCAGGTCATTCCAGCTACTGAAGTTGCGGTCTCTATCCGTGACTGTCCCAACCAACTTTAATGTCCGTGTCTCTCTATTACATTGTAATAAACAAGGATGAACTGCACGCCTGGCCACTAAAGTCATACAGTCACCAGTGCCTCCATTAATTCAGTACCAAAGGTCCTGAGTCATGACACTGAGTAAAGGTGAGAAAGAAAATTCAGTGAAACGTTGCAATAACTAGAATATTAACTCTAAATTATGCCCAAAATGTGTTCTGCAATTACACTAACCTCAGCATTTGACCCCCACATTTAAATGAGTTTATCTTTGAGTTCAGGTGAAGGTCTTCTTCGAGTTGTGCCTGAATTATGGAGTTTATAAGGGTGGGAACAAGTGACAACCCGCAACAATAATGACTCCACGGAGGCAGAAAAGTATCTTCTAAAAGATTTAGCAGAGTCCCGAGGAAGAGCTGAGGCTTTTAGGTCAAATATTGCTCACTGCCTGATGTTTCCTCCTGTTAATGTTGCACTTGAGACAGAAACCTTTTTCATGTGGTTCCTGCAGCCTCGGTGTGCATATGCACGAGCTTAACAGAAAGCAAGCATCATCCTCACACTTACCACCCGGAAAATGTGAGGTCGTTGAGGATAAGGCCATTTGTTGTGCATAAGGCATGTGCTGAGTGCAAATAAGGGACATTTTCTGGCTGGTTGATGTGGAAGAAAATTCCTGCTCCAGTGTGAGGAGAAACGGTCCCTTTGTCACTTTAACTGAGATATCTCAGCAATTATTGCATCGATTGCTACAAAAATACACTCATACATAATAAATGTAGGTTCTCTATATAATAAATTCTTATTGTTTCAATTTGTGTAACACTTTTTGACTAAATACTAACACTTTTTTATTTGAGCTAGACTTTAAAATGTTAGCATGCAAAGCCTTTAAATGAGCTGTTTGGTATTTGATGAAGCTAATGTTGAAGTGCCTCAAACCTGCATCCTCCCTGACAGCAGGACACTGTTCTGGGGAAAAGTTGCATCCAGGAGTTCAGAGGTGAAAACCACTGCTGACCAAAAAGAACACAAAGACTCATCTGACATTTGCCAAAAAAACATTTTGATGATCCTAAAGACTTTTGGGAAAATATTCTGTGGACTGACGGGACAAAAGTTTAACTTACTGGAACGTTTGAGTCCTGTTACAGCATTTCATAAGAAGAACATGATACCAAGAGTCAGGCATGGCGGTGGTAGTGTGATGCCTGAGGCTGCTGTGCTGCGGTCACCAGTTTGTGCCCTGAAGCTTAAGCTCACTTAGACACTTATAAAAACAAAAGAAAAGTCGGCCAGAATTACTCTACAGTGATGCAAAAAACTCGTTTCTAGTAATGGTAAATGATTGCAGTGCTTGGTGCCAAGGGTGACACAACCATTATTATTATTCGGCTTAAAGGGCAACTAGTTTTTCACACAGGGCAGGTCAGGTAGCTTTATTACCTTAATAAATGAAATCACTTAAAAACTGCATTTTGTATTTACTCGGGTTATCTTTCTCTAATAATAAAATTTGGTTAATGAACTGAAACATGTAAGTGTGACAAATATGCAAAAAAAAAAGAATTACAAATCAGCGAACTCCATCTTTTAGATACAGTCTGTCCCTTCGACTGGCCAACAGCAATGTAACAGAGCCGATCTGTCTTTGTCATATCAGTGTCAGTGTGGACAGTCAGCTACCCTACATTGTGCTTTGTTTGGTTTGTACTGATGTATTTTTGTTCCTGGGACTGTACTATTTAAATTTATGTGACAGGCTTTATTTGTGTCTTTGAACATCTTGGGATGTTGTTGCTGGTGCATTGAAATGACATTGTAACTCAACTTTTCCCTTTAATCTGTTTCCATGGAACCATCCTCACCTGTCAAAGACAACAAGATGTCAGTTTGATAAAAGCTAATCTTTTTATGTGGGGATAGGGGTGGGGTGGGGCAGGAGGCTGAATGTGGTTGTTTATGTCTTTGCCTCAGTGGTTTCTGAGCACGATGTCACATGATAGCAGCTATCATGTGACATCACCTAGATAGAGTACGGTAGTTCATGTGCCAGCAGGGTAAAAGCAGATGCATCAGGCTAGCTGTGTGAGTTAGATTAGACATCACCCCACCTCGCTGCAGGGATCAGAGCATGAAAACCCAGCAACACTACATCGGGTCAACCCAACCATTTTTTACCATCCATTTCCCTCTGTGGGTGGGAAGCCATTTTTACACAGAGATTTTGTTTGCAACTGTGCACAACCTAAATCTGGAGCTCAAAAACTGAGGGTTGATTTTGAAAAAAGAATAAAATAAAACAGAGCAAAATAGATGGAGTACATGGACAGAGGACATTTTTGGGGTTACCGATGGGTTGACAGACTCCAAATAAGAAATCAGTCTTCTGTGTACACACTGAGCATTCTAATGGAGATGGCTTTCTGTATGCACACAAAGTGGGTTTTTTGCCTTCTCAAAGCAATATAATTCTAACACAGCGGTTGAGCTGATAGCAGGAACCTCAGGGGTGCCTTTTAGCCGCGCATCGCAGTTTTTCTCCTCTGCCTTTTGCCTGTTGGTGGCCTTTCTTGCAGCAGCAATATCAGCTCATCCCAGGGTAATGGGTAACAGCCTCAGAAGCAGTCGAGATCACTTTGAATTATTAATATTCATTCTCCGCAAAGGGGCAGGCAGGGTGTGACTCCCAGTCGTTGACACAGCCGAGCATTTGGACTGTCACCGAGCCAGTGTCAACAGTAGGAGTCAAGCTGCGGCCTCCCATGCAGACACACAAGCGCAAATTAGGCTCATGCACGGGTGACCTTCCATACCTCAGTACAGGCTGTGACAAATGTGAGCACAAAGACAGACGCGCACAGCAAACGTCGAGATAAAACGCAGTTTTGCTGTGTTTTCGGTCAGAGGTGGGGCTGTGTGGGCTCCCATCTGTGCGAATGGCTCCATTTCCTCTGACACTACTGAGGGCATTTCAAACCACAGGAGCAGGAAAAAGCCTCCACTGTGTTTTTATGTGCTTGCATGTAAAGACTTCCTGTCAAATTAATCAGAAAGCATCAGAATGATCATCAGCAAACAATTGTATTTATTTGGTTTGGGGGTTTTTTGTATTCAGAGAACACAGCTGACGTGTTTTCTTCCCCCCAGTGTCTCTGCTTACTTCTAACCGTGGTAACCTCTTCATCTTTAAGTGCTTTTCAAGCTGAATATACATCTTTTTCCTGGATGTAACAAATAGCAACCGCTGTGGATTCAAATCCCAAAGCATGAATACACTATTCTGAAATGCAAAATGTAAAATGCTTAACTCATATAGGGGATTTTCCTCATACTGGAGCTCGCACGACCACCTTGATCACCATATTTCTGCACGTTGTTGATTTGCAGCCACACTGCTCTTCCAGGGGACCATTACACACCACAGTGGGAGCTGTGGAAAGGTGAGATGTGCAGTGGTGGACAGGCAGCTGACATAGCTTGTGCATTGCTGTAGTGGGACTGACTTCAATGGGAGGACAAAGGTGCGGTCAGTGAGAGTTTTTGCATGCGTGTGCGTGATTGCACAAGCAGATGGGAGCTGACATCCTAGTATCAACAGGAAACACTCTCGGTTTGTTTTCTGCAGGGATATGACATCAGTGGGCAACAGGAAAAACCCAGTTTCATCCCCAGAGGGACACTTGCACTCAAAAGCCGCAGGAATGTAAATGAAGCCTGTTTTACCTGCACAGATCTGGAAACACAATAGAGCTAATCCATGAATTATTCCTGCGCACAGACCGGACCTTCAATCCTGCATGTAAATGTGCTGCCGGGTCTGTTCTGCACTGTATGTTCTCTGTCATGATTACAGGAATTTCTCGAGTGTAAAGTGAAAAATTCGAGCACTACTGGAGTTTTTGCTCATTTCCTGCATTCCTGACCCATTTTACGTCACGCTACACTGATTTATCAGCTACACACTGATGTACCTTTTTTCCCTCTGTCTTCGTAAGGCGTGGGCGGCTGAAGTTTGAACTGATTTTTTAAAAAAAAAACCCAGATAAAGGGAGCGATTTTAAAATATGATTCAATAAAATCTATTTTTAATAGCTGTTCAGCCTTATGCACCACAGCTGGCAACAGCAGCTCTGCTGTGGTCGGCCTGTTGGTTTGGAAAGGCTTTAAAAAGAAAGCTGTTGTAATGTGTCTGTAGATGCTGAGCCTCTCAAAGCGAGCGTATATAAAGGGTGCAATGCAAAGCGAAGGTGAGAAATGTGGCAAAACAGCACTATGGTTCCAGTATAATGCATATGCATCTGGTGGAAATTATACACATTTTGAAAATACTTTAAAACATGGTCAAGAAAATCGTCAAATAAATGCAATTACAGCTCCCCTTTTTATTTGTTTTGTTGCCTTTTTTATTATTCTGGTGAAGAAAAAAGAAAGAAAAGTGAAAATAAGTGCTTCTGTATACAGTGAAATGTCATTCAGATGTTCCAATTATCAAATTAAGACCAAGAAATATGAAATATTTATTTTTTCTGAATCTGAATCTGCAAGACTCAGAATCAGCAGGGTAAGGAAGTAATGTTAACTATTTTTACTAGATATTTTGACAAAAAAAAGCTTCACTTGTCCTTTAATGGGGTATAAAGTGTAAACTACTAAAGGTATAACGCAGTGCATTCCCTTAAGTAATGTATTTATGTACAATTTTGAGGTACTTTACTTGAGTGTTAACATGCTGCTTTCCACATGTACAAACATACACTTTTTTCTTCTCATGAAATGACTTTAAAATGCAGTCCTCACTTCAAATTGTACAGATTGTGGAAGTTGTAAATAAAATGACAAATTCCACAAAGAGTGAACTGGCTGCATATCTTGAGTGGAACAGGAAGTAAGGATTTCCTGCAGTCAGTGCAGCACTTACTCATTCTAAACCAAAAGAAAGAAGTGGGAGACGTTGTCCACGATAGATGCTTTGGCGACACACTCCCCTCTGTGACAGCATGCAGAGCGTCCACCCCCAGGACCTAAAGAATCCATCCTGCCCGGCTTTGGGCCGTGTGCTTGTAGCTAAACCACAGTCGGTTTGGAACAAACAGCATCCGATAAGGAACTCCAAGCCAGTTGAGTCTCAGCTATGGGAGACTCATCCATTCGCCTGCCAAGTATTAATTTATTTATTTTTAATGCAACTGATTGCAGTTGTCTTTATTGCACACATTCTAATTTCAGAAGCAGCTGTTGATTAACAACATGATACCTGCATAGCAGTGACGTGCAGTCAGGGGAGACAGGTGAGGCAGCAGCCCGCTGAGCCTCACCATGGATTGCGTAATGACTCTGCTAACTGTGCTGGCACGTTACGCAGTGAGACCATATTGCTGTGCCTGTTACTATAAGAAATACATTTCTATATTTTAGCTGGTGTATATAATGCACTTTTTTTTTAATCAACAACTGTATGTGTGTAACGTATTCTTGTGCTGACGATCATAATACTGCTGCAGAGACACTAGGTGAGGCACGCAGTTCTCGTGCCTCATGGCAGGGGGCGGTGGTGATCCCAGGGACTCTTCTTACGACTCCTTGGCTGCAGAATAATAGAATTAGACAGCAAGCTACAGTAAACAGCAAACACGTTATCAGCGTTTTTTTTCAAAAGGAGGCGCATGGACTTCATTTATAAGTAAAGGTATGAAGATAATAACATTTTTAAAGTTATTTTTCTATGCTAATTTGTATATGAAAAGAATGCTGATATGAAATTTTGAACAAAACACATTAACTGTTGCCAATCAAATGGTGACTAAGCTGCTCTGTGGGTTCATATGTTTGTAAATCTGATGTGATGA
>VOQJ01009116.1:2838-50081 GCA_015052665.1 Apistogramma diplotaenia
ATAACCACAGGGCCTTGGGGAGCAGGTTGTCACCCAGCTGTTTGTGTGTGAGGCTGTTGAGGTGGCTTTCAGAAACCCCTGTTTCTTGTCACCGGGTGGTTCAAGGACCGGGTCAGGTGCATCTCACGGTTGCTACTGGCTCTGGGGGCCAGGGGGTTTGCTTACATTACGTGGGATGTGGATACATGTATGTCTTTGTGTGTTCTTGTGTGGTTAGCATGTGGTTGTGTGTGAGTGTGTATGTATATACGACTGGGCCTGGGTTTGGGGCATGCTGAGCCTTGGCCCCCTCAGATCTTGGTCATGGAGAGTGGAGGTTGCCCCTCCCTACCTGTTGGTTCCAGGGTGTGTGGCTGGATATTTTGGCATGGTTGTTGGCCCGCTCCTGGGTCCAGGGGTGCTTAGGCCTCTGCTGAGAACCTTGTTCCGAGAATCTGGGACTTTGTGCCAGGGTGGCCAGCCCCTGGCGGGTGGGCTGCCCGTCACTTCTGATTCTCTGCGGCTCTTGCCCTTTGACCATGAGAACTCTGTCTAGGGACTTCCTTTTCTAAGGTGCGGATGTGGCTGCCATCAGAATGTGTGGCCCCGAGGCTTCAGTGCTCCTGGTGGACTGTGGACAGGCCGGGTCTCCTGGGTCTTTCTCTGTCTCCCTCTGGCTCCCAGGGGGTGTTATTGTGGTTTCTCACCTCATTATCAAGTATGTATCATGACAAAGACACAGACATTCACATTCTCTTTCTCCCTCACACGCACGTGCACACACACGCTCACACACACACACACACACACACACACAGTGCAGCAGGATTGTTGGTTTGCATATCCATTTTACTTTTTTGTGTGTTTGTTTATTCAGGTGCTGTTGTTGTTTTGCATGTGCTTTCTTGCAGTTGCAGCAGAAGATGATGTACTTGTCTTTTTTAAATTTTCTCCCTTATTCTCTTTTCTCTGTCTTTTTTTCCTGCCTGTCAGCACTGGTGCCACTGTGTTGCACTCGTATACATGAGAGTAATAATAAAAATGAATAAATAGATAAAACAAAAATAGAGCCCAAAGAGTTTAGAGAGTTCATCTGGGAAAAGCAAACATGTTTGGTATAACAGTACATTCATATCATGATTTAATGCACAATGTGTCATTAAAAAAACAACTTGGCGTGCTGTGCAGTCTTCCTTGGGTATGGCCTAGCCAGACCATCACTAACACATTGTCAAACCAGTCATGCTGGATGATGTTGCAGGCAGCATAACATTTGCTGTGATGACTCATGACTCTTTTACATTTGTCACATGTGCTCAGTGTGAATGTCCTCTCATCCGTAAAGAGAAGACAGTGCCTGCCACTTCTGGTGTGCCATTCGGGCTGCCAGTGTTGGACTGTGAGCACAGGACCCACTAAAGGATGCTGGGCCCCCCTTACCACCCTCATGGAAATACGTATATGAGTAGACCTCTGGGGGCCATTTTTGTAGGGCTCTGGGAGTGTTTCTCCTGACACAAAAGAGCATACAGTAAGGTATACAGTGGGTGGATAGCCTTCTGCAGTCCTGCCCAGCTCTCCTTACACAATGGCCCCCCATCTCCCAGTTTCTGCCCCACTCTGTTGAAACTGTGTAGGGAATACACAGCAAACTTTCTTGTGACTGGACATGAAGTGTGCTAGTCAGTGTTATCCAACTGGTCCTGAGTGGATGGCGAAAAACTGAGACAGCCGGCTCCCAAATGCTGCAGGGAGATTGCCCAGGCAGTCTCAGGTTCTGTAATTAAGTTTTCCTGAATAAGATCTCTTGTGTTGTCACTTGTACTACAGAGGGTGAAGTCTGTGACACTGTGGGAACATGAGTGCGAAACGCCATCCTTATCACGCTCCATATTCATGATTTTTGGGCCAAGTGATCCTTGTAGCAACAGACAAACCATGCAACAGCCACATTACATAACATGTCCTATTATTTATTCTGGTTTTGGCCCTTCTTTCCTCATGCTGGTATCTCCTGACTTATGTGTCAGTATTTACTGATAGAGAGGCAGAGAGGAGGAGGTTTGATATTAGAGGGGTATTTCACCTTTGTAAACTGCCCCACTTCCCTCATACAGTACAGCTATAGTCTTATCTAGGCCACCTACACCAAACCTCCCTTGTTGCCTCCACCTCCTCCTCTCATTAGGCTAGGCAGGCTCATTAAAAAATGAATGAAGTTATCAGACTGTAAATTTGCCCAGTGAACGTGCCCATCCTGTACCAGTCTCAGCCATCTCTTTGTCCATTCTTCTATTTGTTTTTGGTTTTTTGGTTTTTGTTTTTTGTTTTTTTTGGGGGGGGGCAGACTTCTTCAAGTGGAGAGATGTTTGGCCTGAACAGTCAGGTTTCCCTTTCTCCTTTTTATTCCTTTTCAGATCATTTAGCTTAAAAAAAAGTCTCCATCTTATTGTTCATTAGCTCTCTTATCCACTGATTTGTTGTCTTTTGTTACTCCTGACCACAGTCAAATTAATTTAGGTATGGCCTGGAGTTCTGTTCACGCTCCTGTGCACTCTGTGGGTGGTTTGCTGGCTAGTATTGCCCCTGGGAGTAGGGTTTCGTGTACAGCTACCAAAGCTAAAATATATCAAATTACCACCTGTTTGCTTGTGCTTGTCATGGCAGAAAAGTGCAGCAGTGAGTCTCTTCTTCAGTTACTCGTGTCAAAAGGTTTTAAAATATATAGTTTATATTACATTTTCCTTTATGAGAGTCATTTTAAGGGCAAGAAAGGCAGGAAAAAACATAATTTTTCATGTACCGGTCAGTTTGTTGAGCTGTTTGGCTAGTTAATGCTAGCTAATGATGGCTAATACCAAATAGAAAAGCAAGATAAAATAAACTAAGGGATGCAATCAAAATGTTCTGCAACTGTGTACATAAAGAGCAAAAACATTACATTTGGTTACTACCCCCTTCAAGGCTGTCTCCTTGCACACCTCTGGACCACTCTGAACATTTCTACCATTTTTAGATTGCTCCCTCGAAGTCCTTCGACACCTTGCACATGTTCATCTACAACCCCAGAATGAACCCTTCATGTGCAGAGAGCAAAATTTTGCTTCTGAGTTGGTGATCAGACCTTGGACTCTGGCAATGTGTCCACAGTGTTCAAAATCGCAGACTCTGGTGAAATATTTAATGCCTAACCTTGGCCCTTCATTCACGTAAAGCTTATTAGAATAAATGAGATCTAAATAAATCCTGTAATCCAGTATTTCTTAATTCGGGATCAAATATTCAGTAATTTGGATATCTGTTAATGGGGTAGAATTAACAATATTCAGACAGCACTTGCAAGTACACTAATATAAAAAAAAATCAAAGACAACCTGTTAAAGTAATGTAGCAATTTAAAATAAAAGGTGTTTTAGGTGCGTCCTGCACTTGGGTCCATTCCCTGGACACACAGCCAAACATGACATAAATATTTTTATTTATTCCCAGTATTGCCACAATTACTTACTGTGAGCAGATTAGGCATGTAACCCTGCAGACAGCTGACAATGAGCTAGCTGAAAAACAACAACAGCTAAGCTAATATTGTACTAGCTGATGTTATACTCAAGTGACCTAAAAATCATTTTCTCCCTCTGATAAACAGTGTGTTTGCATTCTCACATCAGATAAGAGTTTATTCACTAAGTGTTCAAGTCCAACAATGAAATAGTTTCATTAACACTGGCTAACAGCAACTAACAGAGACTAACAGCAGCCCACCATGACCTTGTTTTATTTCCCGATTTCCTGCCCAGTGTTATTATTCAGAAGTTTTTGATCTCTTATCCGACAAACATGCTTCTGTTTTTTTTTGTTTTGTTTTGTTTAGCTTTACTAAAACTTTGTGGGAGGCTATTTGGTCTGTGCACTCCTTGTTTATCTACAGCACCATTGCAGCAACCCACAGTCAGACACTGTTACTCAATGACACAAGTTATGAGGAAGTTGGGCATTTTTTTCTCAGGCGTGTTGTCACAGAAGGTTTCAGTCTGAGAAAGGCAAAAGAGATAACTTTCTTGGTAAATGCAAAGACACTGATATTTATGCTGACATTTTCCAGCAGATAATGAAGAGAACAGAAGGGCCAGGATGTGAATTTCATTATTATTGCTAAAATTACTATCAAGCCACTAAACCTTCACCCACTGACAGCCCTGTCTGAAAACCTTTAATGTAGCTGCATCTGAGTATGTGGAACGTACATTTGGTAAACTTTTGTGCCACTGTGAACATTTTATTTTTTTAATCATGATCATGAATGAAAAGGTTAGAAAGATCATTCCAAAACTGCTGGTGAAATTGGCAAGTAATGCTAATCATATATTTACGGTTAGGCAACAGATGTGTCATCACAGCTAGTTAGGTACCATGTGACAGGATATGCTCATAAACTAGTCACACTGCAATTGCTGTAATAAGTATACAGTGTATCACTTACAGCTTTACTGCTTTTGTTTAGTCGTGTAAATGATTTACCAGCTTATCTGTGTTGATACCAGTGACAAAGGGTTGTGCGAAGGTACAAAATCTACAGCTTGAGCTCTAGTCAAATACAAATATTTACATACAGGCAGCCTTCAGTTTGTTTCTTAAAGCTATGTACACGCTGCGTCACAGATTCTGATGTTGCGCAGAGTGCGGTTTTCTTTGATCAACACCTGAGTTCTGGCACATTATTGGTGACTCTCTGATTACATACTGTCCATTCATTGTAGCCCCTTCAGACCTACGGGATCGCTGGTGAACTGGTGAATCCATTCAAACCTATTTCATTAGTGTTTGACTGCATATATTCTGCTGGTACTGGTGCTGTAGACCTTGCAGGTATTTTGGCATAAAGGTGATTACTGCAGCAAAGACAGAACCCACGAGGCAATGTTATAGCTGTATTTGTGTAATATTAATAGATTCTGCATAATAAAAGCAGACATTCATATTCTATCATGCTCCAAACATTTCCCTTGTGTTGTCTGTGAGGTCCAGCACAAACTGAATGCAGCTGCATCGTCCACAGTCCCAGACCTACAGGCAGTGCACAAGAGAATATGAAGTGACAGCTTCACTGTAAGTCTGACAAATAGCACAACATGGGGAAGACCTCAGGGGTCAAGGCTGCGACTGCACGGCATGTTGATGTTAGCTTGTTTGTGTGTGTGTGTGCATGTGTGAATGAGAAAGTGTGGACAGAGATGCAGAGATGGGTAAACAAAGACTGCTAACAAAGTGTTCACATGGACACCTTCCAATATGAGCTGTTACTGCAGCTGTTTTCATCAGATGGACATAACCTCTGTGCCTCTCACTTTGGGCAGGTCTTGTGTTAATTCTCTCCTTTGAGATGCTACTAACGTTTTTCTGTGTATTCCTGACATTGCAAAATTAATCCTTAAAGCTCTATTATCTCTATTGTAGTCTCCAGATGTGCGTTTAACAGTTTGCTAAATGCTAATGCTCATTTTACCATCAGATACTATCTGTATATTTAAGATACAGATAGTTTAATCAATCTGGCATCTTTCTTTGTCCAAATTAAGGTTCACTGATAATTCAAGGACACCTTGAATTATCCAGTCTTGTCCCAGGGGGAGTTTCTGAGGACTAGTGGCACTATGTGCAATCACCTGCACATGTAACACTTGCATTTGTAGCCAAATGACTGAATCGTGCAAGGTGACCCAAGAGAGTGATTCTTTGAAGTCACTGAAGACAAAGAAAATACAACAAATCCATCCATCTTGAATGCAATATCAAGGATTTTACTGCTAACCTCTTATCAGTGAAGTCATGGGATCAAATTATCTGGAATGATCGTAATAAAAATGACTCAAAGGTTGGTAAAATGTGTACATTGTTCCACACTGTACACACAGTTTTCATAATGATTCATAAAGAAGTGACAACATTTGTCTGACCTTAAAGTAAATGAACACAGACAAATGAGTTTGATTGCTTTTATGTTTTAGCAATGTAATATTTTTTAGAAAGATACTTGCTTGGCACATTTAATCGAGCCAAATCTGGATGAGTAGAAAACTCACTTAGGCATAGAGAAAAACATGGAAGCATGAAAAGTTATCTAACAGGGGAAATGTGCATTTCCCTGCTGCTGCTTTGATGATTTCTTCTGAATCCTTTGCGGATAAGGCTAATTGCTGCCTAATTACCACACTGCAGTACACAGAGGCATCAGGAAACAGGCTGAGGTGGGTGTTGTTTTCTGTTGCGCCTCAATGTGAGATGCTGTTGTGCTAAATCTTGTGCACAGTTTTAACAGCATGTATTTGTTTCACAGTCGTTAATGGAAACGGGCATAGAACTGGTCCACTATATCTGCTAAACATTTCAAGTCACATTATACTAATGTAAAAAAAAGTCAAAACAGAGACCCTCAATGGCAACATTATAAAACAGTGCTTTGAGTATGTTTCACTTGTATTCTATTAACATTAGCCCAACTTTGATATACCATCATAGCTTTGTTGTTTGCTACATTGTGTTTGTGTGTGACCTGGTTATTGTGTAGCAACAGAGCGATGTTCAAATAACATGCAGTTGGTTGTGTTTTTCTCATGATGCCACTGACGAAGACCACGAGGCAAAAATAAGTTATGCAATAAAGTTTTTCTATATGTTACAAAATCCTGCAGGAGCTGGAAGTCTACAGTACAGATTGTATCCTCTTCTCCGTGCACCTTGGAAGTAGGTGCGGCCAGAAGCCTCTGTTGCGTTTCTACAGTGTTGCAACTTCCATAATTACTTACTCTGGCGTTATGTAATGTGTTTGTAGGTTGTTGTGCATGACATTTCTGGGACCTACGCTTTTGATATCAGCTAAAAAGTCAGATACTGATCGTGTCTCGGTGTTGGCAAAGCAAACATTAATGTTTGTAGTAAAAACACACGGAGTAGGACATTTCCTCCCCTGTGAGCGAGAGGACGAGTGTCAGGGAGATGTCGGTGGGTCATCGCAATCTGAATGACCAGGTTAGCAAAAGCAAAAGCAGGTTTGATGAAAAAAAATAAGCTGCTATGAGGTCATGGAATGCAGAATCACTTACTGCATAACATGCTCCACACTAAAATAACATTTTACTAGATGAAAAGTATCCAGTGTTTAATTTAATTGAATTTTAGAAAATGACATTTGATATTTGCCTTCTAGATTTATTCATGCTTTGTAATTTTTGATTTAATCCCCCAAAAACATCCTGTCATAGTCTTATTTCCTTCAGTGTGTCAATAAAGGTGCATAAGCATAATTATCATGTAATAAATAAGGGACATGTTCACACCCCCAACAAGCCAAATCACTGCTAATATTTTGAGTCAAAACATTGTTTTAGGTTTACTGGGATTACATTCTTCCACTCAAACCTACAGGATTGTCCTTAAGGTGATTACGAGTGAACAAAGGTCTGCATTTATCATTAATTAAGGCATCTTACATTGTGTTAATTCAGCGGTGTTTTGCACCTGACACTTAGTTGTGGTTCTGATTCGCTGCAGCACTCCTTCACTGCAGAATTAATTTTTTTCAAAGAACAATGCAGGAAATTGTAATAAGAAGCCATGCTGGTACTGGAAGTATCTTGGCCTCAGGTCTGTGTCACAGTCTCACTAAATATCCATTCTTAGAAAGCAGATCTCATTATCTTAATATAGAACACAACCACGTTAATCCAAAGCCTCATTACAAAAACACTCTCTCACACACAGTCCGTAGTTATCAGACTGCAAGATCCCTAACTCTAAATATCCACGGCAGATGGTTTTAATAAGATTTTAGCTTTCACCTCTGACTGTCTGTCTGACTGCGCAGACAGAACAGTCCTTCGGCTTCCACGACCTCTCTCATCAACCCTCTATCTGAGCAGACGGACTCATTATTTAACCGTGCTTTGCATGCTCTTCATTTGCCAGTGCGGGTTTCCTGGTTTCTCTGGTTACTTACCGCAGGCCAAAAATGTGCATGTGAGGATATAACTGGTGATTCTAAACGAGCCATAGGTGTGAATGTGAAAGTATGTGGCTGTTTGTCTCTCTGTGTTAGACCTGTGCTGGACTGGAAGCCTGTCCAAGGGGCACCCAGATTTTTAACCACTGACGGAATAAAAGCTGGACGTAGCTTCCAGGCCTGCAAAGCAAAGGGAATGCCAAAATAAAGCCTTTTCATTGGCGTGCAGGCTGTGGCTCCTCTGGCTGCTAACAGACTTTCAGTATAGAAGAAAATGAAAAACTGGCCTCAGGTCTCTTGCTCACAGAGCAGACCTGACTGAACTACTGTCGATGCTTGTGTACTATGCTCAGATAAGCTCCAACAAAGGCCTTTGTACACCACTTCCCAATGTTGATTAAATCTGGCAGTCCCAGACAAAATTAGCTGCTAGTAGGTGAAAACGCTTGAATCTTCACGCACACTTTAAAAGTTCTCTCTTCCTACCTTTTGGTCTTGAAGCTGTAATACAATGTTGTTAATTACGTCAAGAGGATTAGCAGGTGGAACAACGAGTCATGACCTTCTGTGACTTAACTTCTAGAAGCTGTGGTTAGCAGGTAGAGTACCAAGCCCAGTGAAGATAAGATCAAAAAATAAGAGATAAGAGGAAAAAAGGCCCGGGACTGGGAAGCTAGAGCATCAAAGCTAGGCAATAAAAAGAGACTAAAGGCTAAACATAGAACACACTGCTCCTGAAGTCTAAGAAGAAAAGGAAAGGTGGGGAAGAGTCACATATTTTCTTATCATGGTCAAAATGTGCCAAAACAAACTGTCCTGCAGGTAAAGCAAAACCCTGCCCAGACCATACTGAGTATGAAGCAATTAAACATGCTTTTATAGTCATTTTATAATGATTTCAAGGTTTAAATCATCAACCGCCATGCAGTTTAATCATCATAAGCTGATTGCTCCAATCTGATCATTGTGCTGATTATGTAAACTTGCTCTATTTTAACACAGTGGCTGCATCCAACCAAAGGGATAAGCCATCATTTTACGAGCTGAAAATCCTAAAAATATTTCCAGGAATCTGTGGGAGACTTCCTTTGTGTTCATTTATTCAAACTATCATTTATGAGTAATCCCTGAAAAAGTCATGCAGCATATGGCCACCAGTGTCTATTTTTAATATCAAACAAGCTATTAAACAGTGGTGCTAAAAAAATTAAATAAAAGTGGATTAAAACAATAAATAAAGGTTTTTGGGTTTTTTTTTTTAAGATGAATTAAATGCAGGAAATATGTGCATGTCCTGCTAAAACACAGCATTTCATTCTGGTCTACATCAAGCAGAGTTTCTGCAGCCTATTCAGGTCCTATTGTACTGTCAGGAGGATATCCTGGGCTTTGTAGTGATGCCACGTTTGTAGGTGTCTGACTAACAGGCAACTTGGACTTTCATTATAATCCACATTTTATGGCAACAAGGGAGGTTTAGTGATAAATGGTGTTTCTATTGCTACAAATCAAATTGTTTCTTCAATATGTTTTTCTAAACTTCAATTAAGTCATTTTAACCCTTTCAAAGCAATTGTTTTACACAGTGTTTTTGTAGTAGATAGTAGAAGTTACTTACATTTTCAGCATACACAGGGAAAGAATTGCAGAAGGGGATTCAGATTATTGCTGTTAGGGGATGAGGTGGGAGACGGGCAGACATTAGAGGACATCTGAACCTTCAAGGGGCTGCAGCAGAGACAAAGTGATGGCACCAACCCTCCATTAGGCATAAGAAGCAATGCGTAAAGAAATAAATTTGAACTTTGCGGGAAAATAATGCTGTAACATGTTTCTTCTCAGGAGAGGAATTTGGGTCAGACATGCACTAGTATTCAGGGTGTATACTGCAGTGTTACAGATGTGATTTTACTGCACTGGCAGTGTGTTGCTATTCACACTTTTTCCAGATGGAATTACACGGTAGATCAAAATTTCACAAGATCCCCGACACGACTGACTGAACCTCCACTGTGTTTCACAGACGCTGTACCTCTCTCCTGATCTCCTCTGTACATAATTCTGATGATTTGACCTAAAATTATCAAATTTAGATTCATCACTCCACTGATTTTCAGTCCACTTCTTGTGTCATTTGGCACGTTTCAGCCTTTTCTCCCCATTTCCTTCTAAACAGCCACCCTTCTGTCACGGTCCCGGCTTTCTGGCATTTGAAGGAATTGATTTTTTTATGGAAAACATAACAGGAGAAACTTAATATTTGATCTGCATTTCATGTGTTGGTAAGATCCTTCTCTGATTAAAACGAGCACACTGAAATAGACATATTATGGTTTTGTGTTTTATTTAGATCTCTGTTTCGTTCTCAGCTTGTTTAGATTTGCCTTAAATAGTTTCACCTCCATCTTGTTTCCCCAGTTGTGTTTCTTTCCCCTGAATAGCCCTCAGTGTGTGTGTGTGCGTGTGTGTGTGTGTGTGTGTGTGTTGTATTCTTTGGCTTCTTCAAATGTTTCCTATCAGTTGTTGTTTTTTGGGTTTCATCCTGCAGTTTGAGAGTAGCAGATGGATCAGCTGAAAGACCAAAGACTTTGCTGTTATTTTCTATTTATTTCACATATCATTGCTGTAGATAGTTTTTTAGGCCTGCCGCTCGTTTATATGTCATCCACCTGTCCAGTTTCCTCAATTTTTTTAAGAACACATTAAACACCGTGCTGAGAAATGAGTTTTTGGCTCTTTGGGAATCACCTTGTTTGTGGAAAAATGTTTTATTACAAATAATTGAATTTCAATAAAGTGTCGCTCCTTGGAAGCAAAATGTAAAGAAATGAGGGGCAGCTCAAGACTTGAACAACACTGTAACTTACTGACTTTGGTCATTGTGCATCAAACAGAAGCAGCTACAAGATCTGCAGCAACTGATTCTTAAACCTCTGGAGATGAAAAATGTTTGTATTAGTTGTAATTTCTCTGCAGAGTAAATGTTTGGAAACAAGTGGAACTGTGTTACGTTCAGCTGAATTAAGGCACGTTTGTGGGCAGCAGCGACATCTGAAACTGTTTCACAGTGAAGGAAAGTTGTTTAAAGTAAATTCTTTGGGGAAAACAAAGATCAACTTATCATCTGTAAAAAGTCAACATTTTACTCTTTTTTTTGTTTATTTATTCATTTGAGTCTCTTACATTGCCAAAAAGCTCCAAAGTAAACTTGTTTTTTGCAAGAACTGTCAATATTTAATTAATAATGTAAACATGTTATAGTGTTTGTGTACAACAAATAAGTAAATCCAGGAATCACATGACAAAATCAGAATCAGGAATGTGTGTAAACGTGGATTTTTAAGACAAAAGAAAACACATCAGCCATATTGTGGCTTCCTTGGTGCTGGTGTGTGTTCAAGGACACACAATTGGGACATGAATAGAATATAAATGGCTCACGGTCAGACTTTTCACTCTTTTCTCTCTCTGGATTAGAAAAAGCACCAAGGATCCCTGCTTAAATCCTATTTGTTATACTCTCATTGAGATGCATATGGACCCTGTGAGTTTCTCTCTGTCTTTTCAGAGTCCAGTTTTGTGCCACTCTGGCCCCGCAGCTCATTCTCTGTGAATGTGCTCAGTGAATAGCAAAGAGCTCCTCTCACCCCTTTAGACAGTGGCAAACCTGTGCAGAGGACGCTTGCTGTGCATGGCAACACTGAGGAACATGTTATTCACGCTATTCACAGGAATAATTTTTCATCTTGTGGATACAGTTTGTTTGCTTGTGAAGTTTGATGCCTGCAGGGCAGCTAAAAGAAACAAACATGCATACATATATGTGTATGGTTTATACTCTGTATACAGTATACACTGTATATGCATTTGTGTGATGATTTCTGTCCTGTGCATGCTTGTTATGTGCTTGTCTGACTTGCAGTGTGGTGCAGTGTTTAGCATAACTTTTACTGCTGGGTTAACTGCTGTGAACTTAAATGGCAAATTTCCAGGGTTTTCAAATGAGACTGCAGAAAGAACAAGAACAGTGCTGCATTCAGCATGTTTCAGGCTCTTCACAAGCCTTCGGCATAACTTCTTTTTAAAAATGCATGGACATAAAAATTGAAGAAATAGAAGAAAGAAAATTTTGAGCGAGGCCAAATGTCTTTTTATATAGTGTGTTTGGGAGCCTGTAGAGAAAGAGCTGTTTAGGGTGCTGAAATTCATTGCTGTGTTTCGGGTTTTGTTCATCCTGCGTGTGCTTTTTTTAATCCACTGGATCAAAGCTGAAATCTAATTTAAAGACAAATTTGGATTATGTGAGAGCTTACGTAATGTAATCCCTGAAAAGAAAACAGACGAAATCAAATCTATGTCCTGGCAGAGTTCGCTGGAATTTCATCTAGAATAGAATAGAAGAGCATGCCTGTATTGTCATTATACAGATGTACAATGAGATTGTAGGAGTCTCACACTGGGTTTCGAGTAGCATGTGTGCACCCCCATCTGCTGTGAGACACAGCTCAGCAGATGTACACTTGTTACCATGTTTATCCCGTTACCAGCGTTATTTCCTCAGATAATGAAAGAAAGAGAAGTCTCAACATTGGCCACATCATTCCTCATCGGAAATGTTTGAGCACAAACTTTCATTATCAATAACCGACATTAGCGATTATATCCCGCAAGTTAATAAAGCAATTAAGCAGCACAGATTGTCATCTTTTGCATCTGTAAAGCAACTCGCACAAATTGCATGAAACTGTGTCCTTAATCCAGTTGCTCATAATGAATCATCTGGACTCGGCTTGTGTATTTTTGGATCCAGTCTGCCTGACAAGCCCGCTGGGCACATGAAGAGGACAGAAAAGGTCAGAAGGCTTTTTTTTCCTTTGAAAGGAGGAAGCACACTGTTATTATTCCGCCCTTCAGATGCTTCTTTGCGGCGCTCATCCATCACAGTCTGGCATGAGCCCAAATGTGCTTGTTTTATTGTATGTTTGAGAGCCTCTGTACGAAAGAATGACCAAAAGCACAACGTGTACTTTGCACTGCTGTCCTGAATATGCGGTATGATGTAATTAATATTCGTTTCAATTACTTAGTATGTTAGTATATGAGTATAAGCAAACAGAAATGCACTTAGATTACAAGAATATGTCACAAAAAAGAAGAAATCATTTAAGAAATTCATTTCTTAGAGTTTCATTTGGTATCCTGCTCAGTGTGTGCACACAATAGTGGTACAAAGCAGTACACTGTAGGCAATTAAGTTGCTAAGTCACAGTTGTTTGTATCATAACGTTAATTATAGCTGGAGTTTTAGCTCTTATAACTACTTCTCATGTGAGTTTCTACAAAAGGCCTTTACAATTACATGGCGTGCAAACTACCCCTCATTACCTCCACCAAAGAGGTTGTGTTTTTGGTAGCGTCTGCATGCAGGTCATTCTGTCTGTTAACACGACAGCCTGAAAAGTTTTGAATGAATTCTGAGAAAACTTTGTAGGGGTGTGAAGTGGGCTCATAGCGACAGTCCACCAAACCCACTGAGGTCTTCAAGCTCAGTTTAATCATTTATTTGGTGTGTATTGTCATCACATTTGACCTCTGACCTCACTTTTACATCTGCCTTTCTTTGAAGTTGATTCCTTCAATTTTGATTCTTTTGCCTTGTCTGATGTGATTCTGTTGAGCGTTCCCAGCTGTCTCCACTTCCCCTAATCAGTCCTCTTACACTTATCCCATTCGGGGTAAGGAAGGGGGGCCGGAGCCTATCCCAGCTGACACAGGGCAAAAGGCAGGGTACACCCAGTACAGGTCGCCACTCTGTTGCAGTGCCAACACAGAGGGACACAGAAACTATTCACACCTACAGGCAATTTAAAGTGACCAATTAACCTAACCCCAGAAAGTGCATGTCTTTGGACTGTGGGAGGAAACCCACACAGACATGGAGATCATGCAAACTCCACACAGAGGGAGGCCCGGGCCGAGGTGGAATCGAACCCAGACCCTCCAGCTGTCATTCTCTGTGAGGCAGCAGTGCTAGCCACCACGCCACCGTCCTGTGTATTTATTGCCTCGCTCTCCCCAGCTGTCTCCACTTCCCCTAATCGCCCTCCTATTGTCTCAGTCTCCCCATATCCTGTGTCAGAGTGGCAGTTTCTGTTTCTGTTGTCCTTCCATGTGTTCCCTAGCACCAGTGTCGCGGAGTCCTGGTGTGTTTCTGTAGGTTTGTCGTTTTCAGCGACAGTTCGACTCACAAGTCTGAGAACCTCTGCCTGCATTTTGGTACTCATTCCTTCCACACTCCACATGTTTGTTAGTGTCTTCAGAATGTATCAAGCTCTAAACATGTTTATTGCTGCTGTTTGCTGCTGATTCTAAAGGGACTGAGTCAATTCAAATGGATAATTGAGGTCCTGGAGATCAACTTTGGCTTCATTTTTTTTTCCCAGAGGCTGAAGCACATTTATGTACAAATCAAACTGTACAGTGCTCCAGGTGCTGTGTATGACCTTTCAAGGGCGTATCCCACCACACCCAGCCTTAAGCCAGGTAATCTTATATTTGATTAGTGGCCATCAAAATGGAAGATCAGGCTTCCAGGTCATGCAAAATCATCCAAGCCGGCAACAGATAACAATTTGTATATTGAAATATTATGGTCATCATTTAAATGCCTTGTTGATTAGCCATCAGTCGGGTCACGGAGAAAGCATCTGACCCGGAATCTGTGGTCACTCTTCAGGAAGTTCACAAGTAAACAAAAGGTTCTGAACTTTAGCTGGACATGGAAAGTTGCTCTCGAGTGAGCAGGTGGGAACCATTAATACATTCTCCTACATTTATAAGCTTATAAATGCTAGATAAACAATATAAACTGTCTGATGTTAACTGAGCCGAAAGCAGCAAACAGCTGCATATCCAAAGCCTTAGACTTAAGAGAAGAACATGAAAGGGAAAAGGAAGTTAAAATTATACAAAAAAATGAGCACAATTACCTCTGATACTTGAAAAGCTGTCCTGAAGTGGAAGGGAAAAAGGTTTTTTTTTAGACTTTTTAAGGTTTTTTGTTGGAGAGGGTGACAATTCTGTCACATTTGGCACTTCATATTACTTTATTTCTAGCAATCTTAACAGCAGCGACACAGCCAGGAATTCTAGATTTAGATTTAACATGCTTTTTTCATCCGACTCCACTGACTGCATGGAATTATTCAGAATTCTTCCCTCATTTATGAATCTGCTATTGTTATACACCCGCTTGTGGCCACCTGGGTCTAAAAGGGGAACTCTCATCAAGGTGCATCAAAGGAATCGGATGATAGACATTTAACATTTCTTACTGTAGTCTGAGCAGAGACGGGTTCCTCAGCTCCGCAGGGACTGAGTGCGATGTATTGCAGTTGATCACTGGCAGCCTCTAGGATGACATGGTGACTAAATCTGTCATAAGTTGAGACCGTGCAAAGAGAGTGCTAGCTCAGCTAATGTTCATCTGTGAAAGGCTGCTCTGTGAGAGCAGTACAAAGTCCCAGTGGAAGTCATTCAAAGTCTGAAAAGATTATGAGATTTCTGTCTGATTTTGTGCACATTTCAAAGACAAACGTATGCCAACCTTTTGGAATTTAAAAATCTCCCAGAGCTCCGTGGCCTACTCGCAGCTTGAGCAAGTTAAAGATGAAGGGCAATGTTAAGAGTGAACAATTTTCTTGCTTTCACTTAGGTTCTAAAATGGGAATTCTGTGACAATATCCCTGTTCCCTTTAGAGGTCATTAGAAAGTCAGCTGGCTAATTTCCTCTTAACTGAACCAAACTTGAAATGTGCATGCAGGGGGGAAATGACTTGGTTATGGCAGCCTACTGAATACCAAAGAAATGTGTTAAAATACCTGAAGATTTTCACCTACTTAATATGTTGTGTCTCATGCTGGTAATAAATGTGCCCTTTAAAATATGACACCCTTGTTCACAGATGAGCTCACTTATGCTGCTCTGCAGTACAGTTCTGGCTCCTTGAGACGGCTCTATAAATAGCACTGCAAGCCTGTTTCCTAGGGCTCGTAACAGGGCCCTAATGACTGTCTGTTCACCTTCAAAGGAAAAACACAGTCTAAATTCACCACAATGCTTTCTCCTATTTCACGCGTATCTTACGTGATCTCTTTGATGGACACAGCAGACGGTATTAATGACGTTAATGCTGCGACATCAAGATGCTGCTCTTTGTTGCCCAGTTTTGTGCAACACACTGAGATTGTGCTGTGATAATACAAGCTGCCAGCGAGATGAATAGGCGATGATCAAAAGGGAAAACCGATTAGTGCCGCTATTCTAGCATCTGCAAACTCTCTGCATGCTAACATAAGAAAGTGGCAGGCTAGATAGCAGCAGGGGGGTAAGCATCTTTTGAATGCCCCAGGCAAGGAATGAATCCTTTCTGCTTGTTACCTGTTGGTCTAAAAGTTACACTTAACAGTGATGCTATTGGCCATAACAGGTTGCTGAGTCATTGTGAGACAGTGGAAATCACCCACATCTTAATCCTTTAGATAGACACAATTTGTATTTAGACACTCAGGATGTTTGGGTCTGCTTGAAACAAAGCATATCATACCCAACACTAAAACCTACTATCTACTATCAACTGTCGACATTTCCGTTTCAATAAAACTGGCCGACAAATTATAACTGTAACACTGACATCACCCGCTGGTTCATGAAGTCGGCTTTGAAGCCTCTAAAAATGAGCTCGTCCCTTCTTGCTGTCTTGGCTGTAAAAACAAATTGGATGTGAAAATGAGGGCAGGTCTGACCCACATTGGCGAATGATTTGTGATTGACAAGTTGTTAGCCCATGAGCAACATCTAATCCTCTGCAAATCATAGTATAGCATGACCAAGGCAAAAGGGGCCCAAACTGAATGAATGAGTCCATAAACTCATCAGGAAAACTGTTTACAGAGGTCAAGACGGACTATAGACTCCCACAGGACACAAACTCTTTTTGCAACCACAGCTATCGCCCTCTGGTGGCCCTAAAATAGAATGCAGGTTTATGTCACTTGTGCCTTGAATAATTTTTTAAGACCTGGAAGCTGCGTTCATGTTTTATACTGTTTATGTTTTCTCATAGTTTTTAAAATAATGGATATCTTTTTGACATACAAGACATTATCCCCCTTCTGGCATTTATGTATATCTCTTATATGCAATCCATTCAAAAACAGTTCAGTTCAGTTCAATATAATTTTTTAGCACAATAAACAGTCACCTCAAGGTGTTTTATATTATAAGGTAACGATCCTACAATAATACACAGAAAATCCCAACAATCAAAACAAATCCCTATGAGCAAGAACTTGGGGACAGTGGGAAGGAAAAACTCCCTTTTAACAGGAAGAAACCTGCAGCAGAACCAGGCTCAGTGAGGGTTTAACTAATTGCTGGTTGCCATCTGGCTTCACAGCTAGACAAAGCAGGGTATCATCTTCACAGTAATGAAAATGTATGCTATGCTGTCTAACAAAACTGCCTAAGGGAAGCATGTGGAACAGACATGTTTACATGCAGTCATCCAAAATAAGCCAGCTCCACAGAGCCCGACACAGGTGACTTTGATCAGAGTTGTAAACAGGCTGAATGCTGAGTGAATGAAAAGCAGTGTTTGTTAATCCTGTTTTTGATCTTTGGTGTTTTTTGCGCTCCTGTGATGAACTCTGCCGTCACTCTTTTCCCTGTTCTGCAACACTTTTCAACCAACGTGCATTCGATGTACGCACGGCTTCGTCCATGTCGAGTTATGTGCTGTTAGTTTTTTGGAGGACTGCACGTAAGCACATCTCTTTCGTTTGCATACTGATAATCTATCCTTCAGCGTAGGCAAATAAATACACAAAGGAAACAAACATGATACCGTAAATTCACCACGACCCTACAATATGTCATTTTCGCTTCATTTAAAATGGTCATCCCAAGTTTTGGTAATCAAGGGACAAAAAATAGTCATAATTCTAACTAATGTGACAAAAACTATTTGGCATTTAACATTTTTAATACCAAAAAGCAGATTTAGGCCAAGGATGGTGGTGGTGTATATTTTTCCTCACAAGCACGTTGTACCACTTAGGTTCGTGAGAGAGGAAACACTTTACATTCTTCAAAGGGCTGAAAAGCAGAACGACCATCAAATGACCTTACAGCTTGACTTCTCCAGAGAAAACAAAAAGTGGTGAGAAACTAGAAGCAGGAGCTCAGTTATCAAGGGGACCGATGTGGGTGGAGCTAAATCCTTCAGTGTACTCCAGCCAAGAGTGCCACAGTGACATGAAGGGATCTGTCATCAAGATCCCTGTTGTAACAAAAAAAGACTAATTATGAAGGCATAGATTGGTATCTCAACAAACTAGCACAGCAGTTGAACAACAACATTACAGCTTGAAGATTTGGATCAGCTGGGAGGAATGCACTGTGCATGAATGGTGCAGTTTGAGAGGTTAGATAACACATAAAGAGGCGAGCGAGGCTCAGGCAGCGTGAAACCCAATACAGAGGCATCGTGGGGAGTGCAGATTAAAGAAAAGAGCCAAACTAAGTGATGGGCAGACCAGTAAAGGTGGTAGCAAGAGATGGGGATGCTTGAAGATATAAATCATCTCCCACTGCATCAGATAATTTGAAGTTTTGTAGATGAGAACCGTGTTCAAGCCAGACTGCTGGCCGCCTGCACGGGTGTGTCAAGGGAGGCACTGAGACGTGCCCTTGGAAAGATTTGTTATAACATAAACATCAGGGCTGTGGCTCTGCCAGCTTTGCTTCTGATAGTTCTTTTCTTTTTGCATAGTTATGAAAAGTACCTGTGTTTTGACTGTTTAAACTCCTGAGTGTAGCCATTTGTCACGAGTTGGAGTTTTGCTGCGGTTTCAATTTATTTATTTATGTATTTTATAAGATCTCGGCCCTCATGTTTGCTAATGTTTAGCTTTTATCGCTGTCATCTGCGCTTTGTTTTGTTGTGACTGCACTGCTCACTATAAATTAGGCTATGAAGTTTGCCATTTTGTAGAGTTGTCCATATGTATATTGCATATTATTATAATACCTTATCTACCCAATGAAAAATGTGTACAGCCAACAGTCTCAAAGGAAAGTGGCAGTCAAATTAGCAGCGTTTACTACTCGGGAACAAGTTATTTTCATACCCAGCCCATGAACTAACATCATTTTACATATGAGGACTGTTAATAATTGGATCAACATTTTATTTATTTTTTTGCAGTTAATGTCTGCCTCCATGCTTCTTTCTTTCTGTTATCGTTCTGGTACAAGTTTATCTTGGTGTCACTCGTCTAAGGAGTGCTTTTCAGAGCCGTGCAGGCTCTCACATCTCTCATGTTCTTTAGTGTAACCGCTGGTTTACGCCTTCTTCTAAAACCTTCTGTATTTACATGAAGGCGTCTCTTGATTGCAGACTTTGACAAAGATAAATCTACCTCCGCATATGTGTTCTTGACTTGGTTCGATGTTTTTCTAACAATCACAATAATCTAAAGCTTACATGCTGCAGATTGTTGTTGATATTGATTTTTTTTTTCAGTCCCAGCACGTACCAAATTTATCTTAACTATTGAAATAATTATGTCATCATATACTTCAGGTCTCTTGTGTGGTTTTTCAGGCATTTTGTTAGTTTGTTTTAAAATGTACCAGCTTGTTGATTTGGCCACTCCTACAGGTGTTGCTCTCTCTGATGGCCTGATCTTGTTTTTTCAGTCTAATACCTGGAGCCCTCCCTTGCATCTCCTTGGGCCTCATATTTATATATCGTATATGCTATAGCAGTGCTTTTGTTATATCTGGAGTGTTTTACTGTTTAAATGCAGTAGTCGTAATGTGCTTGTCCTTCACAGTCATTAGTAGAAGATAGTCTCCTTTAGTTCACACTTGTTTATTTATACATTTTTTCCCTGCGCACAAAAACCAAAGTCTGCATCCTTTTTGTTTCCATCTGCCAAAGTAAAGTTAATAGTCCCATTATAGCTAATGGATTGTTCCCATAGTTTATCCAGTGCATCCTCCTGCCTGGCCATTGTCTTTGGCTTCTGGGAAGCTGCTAATGGAGCAGCTGAGGTAAACTGTTCTGAGTAACGACAACAGCAAACACAGAGGAGAAAGATGGCATAGAAATGATAAACAAATAAGACAGACATTTTCAGTTTGTCGCAAAAATATAATAAAAAGAATGAAAATAGACTGGTACGTATTTAAGCGCTTGCATGAGGCCGATCAGCTTGTGTTTTTGGTTCCTTACTTGTCACAAATCAAAGTGTTTTCATGCAAAGCAAATAAATATGTTACACAGTGAATGCAATATTAATCAGGCACCACTAACAGCCTTACCTTAAAGGATGACGGCGGAAGACAGGGGCCAATCAGTAAATGCAAGCAGAGTGGATTTGGACTCCTGAGTGCTTTCTAATCAACTTAGATCAAGTGAGCATGAATATATCCCTTTAGATGCTTTTGTTATACACACGCAGCTGATTTACATTCATTTTCTGGAGATATACCTTTACCATAGACGAGCTCCTGACCTAAGCCTAAGTGTAAAAATCTTCCTCATTAAACTATTTTTAACAATTTGCCTTTGGTTCCTAAAGCAACACATGAAGTGACTGTTCATACAGTCTTATGTCTCTTCAACATGAGTAACACAGCGGATAACACTCATATACTCTTTCCTTACTCATCCCGCAGAGAAACAGGAAGGAAATGTTTGCTTACGCACAATCAGCTGATGACCGCCAGTGTTTCCTGTTTTAATGACCTGCCGGCACCGTGAGCCCACTGTATTGCTGCAGTAATGTCTGCAGTGTGTGAGTGAGCCATTCGTGGTGTTTTTGCGAGCCGTGGTGGGAAATGACGATCTCCACAAATAATTTACCAGGAGAGAGCGATCTCAGCCAAGGACACGGTTTACGCAAATGCCCACCTGTTAATCTGTCTGCAGACACAACACAACTGAACAGGTCTCCTTCAGATGGTTCATGGTGGCAGATGGCCACGTACTGCCACCTGCTGCACAGGACATATACAGCACCTTTGATAGTTACAGCTGTGCTCAAAAGTTTACATACCGTGGCAGAATTTGTGATTTTTATTTATATATATTTTGGCCATTTCTAATATGAACAATAACACAAAAATCTTTCTTTCACTCGTGGTTGATGGTTGGGTGAAATCATTTATTATCAAACAAGATCACAAAGTAACTACTCAACATGAACAATAAGGAGGCACTCGAAGACAAAATGGGCTGCATGGTTGAGTCGCCAGAACAAAGAGATTACTGTGCCAATGCCGCAAAGCAACCAAACAGCACGAAGACAAGGCTCAAAACTTCTGGAAGAAGCGGATGAAGCGAACTTTTGGCCACAATCATAAAGGCTACATTTGGAGAGCAGTGATGACAGGTACACCATCCCTACTGTGAAATACAGAGGTGGATAGATGATGTATTGGGGATGTCTGATCAAAATTAATTGCAAGAAAAATGCAAGGAAGCATGTTATCAGAAGATACTGTTATCATAACAATCTTCTGGAATAGTTCTGAAGGACATTCAGAGTGATTCTTTAGATGTTGGCTGCCTTTTCTTCCTTTCTGTGTCAACATGATCCCACATTGCTTCAATAATGTTGAGGTCCGGGCTCTGGGGAGACCAATCCATGACTGATAGTGTAATATTGTGTGTTTTTCTATCCAGGGATGCTTTAAGTGTATTGGCGATGTGTTTGGGGTCAGTGTCATGCTGAAAATGAAGCCATTCCCAATCAGACAGGACTTTTTATATATTCAGGACACAGTGCACACCGTGATAAGATGATGTCCAGGTCGTTTGGAGGTCACCTTATTGGGGCAAAAATACAAATTTCTGCCTGTCAAACTGTGTTATCGTTGCCATTTCTTCCACATCCAACAGAAGAAACTGGAAGAAATGATGTGTTGTTGCAATAGGCTGCTGGTAACAAAGTTCATAAAGGTACAATGAAAAACTGGTTCTTTGTTAAGTTGTCTGTTATATGTGGCCACAACACTGGTTCATCACTTGAGTCAGGTGCTTTTTTTTTATGCTTGAATAATTTATAAGTCGGATTAACTCGGAGATAAGGCTGGAAAAACATCCCTCTGTAAATGGGCAGGTACAAGAAGAAGAGTGAAAAAGCTGCTAATGTTCAAAGAAAAACTCTAAAATACCTCCAGAAAGACTGGAGGGCTTTAATTTAAACAACAAATTAACAAATTAAACAAAAGTCCAATAAAGCATTTTTAAAAAAACTGTTCAAGCTTCTTTTCACAGACCTCTCCACCCGCGCGCACGGCCCACATTTACAAATCGAGCGCACCATTGAGGGGGGCGAGACTCAAACGTTCATGTTAACCAATCAGCTTTCGCTTTCAGCGGTGTACTCGTAGTTGATTGGCTGAAAATTCAGATTGTCGCGTTTTACTGCTCATTGACATTTCCGCCTTGCTGCTTTTTGATCCATAGGTGCTTTTTATGAGAACTAGGCGCTTCATGTGAAGTTGAATCAGATGAACTAGATTTTATTTCGGGTTTTGAAGAGTTACGACACTCGGCCTGGCTTCTGAAATCCAGAGATGGCATCTTTAAGGTGAATACACTTTACATAAACCTCAAAATACTCCCGCAGCCTAAAGGCTTTGGACTTTGGGTTATGCTTATATTATAAATAAAAAAAAAAAACTATTATTAAGTCTGATAATTAATTAATAAGTTAGATATTTAAATGTTTTCTTTGCTGTGGGTGATTGAAAGTTGTTTTCCTTGTTTCTGGTAGGTTAAGGTAGTAAGTGTGTTTTGTGCAATCGCACCCAAAGTGTTGCTTGTGACAGTAAGTCTGATTTCTCAATTTCCCAGAAATCTCTTCCGGCGTAGCTGGTCTTCTGATGAAAGACTGGAAGGAAAAGTTGTTGTCATCACCGGTGCCAACACGGGCATCGGCAAAGAAACTGCCATTGATCTGGCAAAGAGAGGTTAGTGTGACTAAAATCTCTCTTTTTCTTCCCCTTTGTTGTGGTTACTTGCTTTATCTAAGTGTTAGGAAAGAGTTAAAATAAAGAAGGAACTATTAGCAGGAAATGTTGACCTTTAGATGCACAGATAAAGGAATACAATGAGGTACTGTAACCCTTGGAGGAAACCCATAAAGGCACAATGAGAACATGCACAGAAAGCCCCCCCAGCTGACCGGCGGGACCTTCTCGCCGTGAGGCCACAGTCCTAACCACTGCACCACTGTGCTGCCTCTAAATTGGCTGTAGGTGTGAATGTAAGTGTGAATGATTCTGTCCCTCCCTGATGGACTGAACTGTGCAGGGAGCACTCCGCCTCACACCCTGCAGCAGATATGATGGGCTCAATCCTGGATAAGTCATTAAGAAAGCAGATGGGAAATGGATTATTATAAAAACATCTTCTTTAGACACAGAAACGCCAGTATTGATCCCGCTCATTGGTCTCATTCTTTATTAGTTCCCCCATTGATTCTCATGTAGACAGAGACGAAGTAGGTTGACACAGGTTATCTTGTGTTCTGCTTCGTTATCACTGATTCTGAACGTGCTGGAGATACAGAGCAGAAAAAAAGGCTCAAGCGCAACAATCCTCCACCCCCACGAGCTTGATGTCATTGTTGTGCAATATGCCACTGCCAGAAAAACAGGTAAGTAATAGGAGATTTGAAACCATTTCCTATGTCAGGGCTTTAGATACAGTCCTTGTTTGTTTGGAGGCCACAAGCACCTGAACATACAGGCTTCTTCTTACAAACATCTGTGAAATTTCTTCTCTACTAAATATTCCACAGTTCTACTCTTAGCGGTATTATAACAAAGTGGAAGTGACTGGCAATGATAGCAACTCAGCTGCAAAGTTGTAAGCCACGTAAAATAATTTTGAGGTCACCAACGAGTCGCTCGCTACAGACCTCCAAACTTCACGAGACCTTCAGATCAGCCGGAGAACAGTGCACAGAGAGCTTCATGGTTTCCATGGCAAGCAGCTGCATCAAAGTGCAATGCAAAGCATCAGGTGCAATGATTTAAAGCTGGGCTCTGGAGGAGTGGAGGCAGCTTTTATGGATAAATATTTTCTAATGTGTTAACTGAATACTGGTCTTGACTCTTACTGTCTGCATTTAAAGTTTCTGAGGTACGTTAAGAACAATGCAATGTGCACATTTTGTCATGAGAGGGTGCTCTCCACCCACTGAATCACACCTGCATGCATTCAGAGATGTAATGCACAAATATTGCTTGTGCTGTTTTAACTCCATACCTTTATTTTTTCTGCTTAGGGGCAGAAAAGGTCATCATAGCGTGCAGGGACTCGGGGAAAGCAGAAGCAGCCGTGAAGGACATCATCGAAAGCTCGGGCAACGAAAATGTTGTTTGCATGAAACTTGATTTGTCAGACAGCAAATCCATAAGAGAATTTGCTGAAGCCGTCAACAAAGGTGAATCATTTGTTCCTTAAGAAAACTCCACATGAGAACTTGCACCTGTTTTACCTCTCGGTTTTTTTTTTCTTTACTTTTTTCTACAGACGAGCCAAAACTCAACATCCTCATCAACAATGCAGGCGTAATGGCTTGTCCATACGGGAAAACAGCAGATGGCTTTGAGATGCAGATTGGTGTCAATCACCTAGGTAAATTTTAAGGGAGCAGTCAAATTTCAGGATGGACTAGTGCCACTCCAGGTCTCCGCTTTTGTCTTGCCCCTTCGGTTATCTGTCAAAGCCTTCAAAAAGCTGTGGTGTTGCAACTGGATCTGACACTGCAGCCTAAATGCAGCAGTCCTTTCATAAGCAACACTTCTACGTTTACTGCAGAATGTTAAAGCACATGTTTTAAATGAAAGACATGCAATTTAAGGCCAACTTCACAAGAAGAGATATGAAGTTACTGCAGCTGTTCTTTCAGTTAAACTTTTGTTTTTTAATAATGTACTTTTAATTAAACTCACTTCAAAACACATTTTCCTCATCATCTGTGAGTAGGCCTGACATTAACACATATAGAAGTTCTATTGATCGTCTTCTGATGCAGTAATGTGTTTTATAGAGGTAAATAGGCCATTGGTTAGATAAGGAGTTCAATTTATAGCCTCGTTATCAGAACAAACTCATTAGGCCACTCAAAGATTTATTTTTCCTTTTTTTTGTCAGTAACTTTAGGCACAATAATTCATTAAATTAATCTTCTAATTGTTCTTTATTAAATATAAATGTAATGTGCTGATATTTGCCTCCCATGGTGCATCAGTGTGCATTTAGCCACAGCCAAAAAATAACCAAAAACTGACTCTCTTGGATGTTAATGGGACTACTTAATGACTCATATATGCTATGAATGCCATAAAGCAGGTGCTATGTTACTCTTCTATTTCATGAAGCTGAAATCTGAATTTTCTCCAGGTCACTTCCTGTTGACATATTTGTTGCTTGACCTGATGAAAAAGTCGGCACCAGCTAGAATCATCAATGTGTCGTCCTTGGCTCATGCCTGGGGCTCCATAAACCTCGAGGACCTCAACAGCGAGAAGCATTACAACAAGAACAAAGCCTACAGTCAAAGCAAACTAGCCAACGTCCTCTTCACCCGCTCACTGGCCAAACGAATAGAAGGTAAATGAGGCACCTTTCCCGATGTCATTTCCTTCATTTAGTTTGATTTGAACAGAAAAGTGTCAAATGCATTAATGGCATCTTCAGTTTTGATTTTTTCATTCATTTTTTCCTTTGTTTCAGGCACAGGTGTGACGACCTACTCCCTCCATCCTGGGGTTATTCAGACTGAGTTAGGGCGTCATCTGAACAGTTTCCAGCAAGTCGTCCTGAAGGCGATCAGTCCTTTCACCAAAAACTCTGTCCAGGGAGCCCAAACAACGATTTACTGTGCTGTTGAACCATCACTGGAGAAGGAGAATGGCAGATATTACAGGTACACTTTTGCCATAACTTGCTATAATTATGTTACAGTCTATTTCAAATTCTCTAGCATCGTGTGAGTACAGAGATATTCTTGTGGTTTTAAACCCCTGAAAGTTATTAAACTAAGTGCAGATTAGGTTCAGGGTCTTGGTTTAAAATTGTCTGGAAATACCACATTTTCACACACTCTTTTATCTGTCTGAATGATAAGACACTCACGCGATGCATCCTTGCTTGCAGTGACTGCGCTGCAGCTAACTGCTCTGCAGCTGCTAAAGATGACGGCGTGGCGGAGAAGCTGTGGGAGCGGAGCTGCCGTTTGCTCTCCATAACGTGGGAATAAGGCATCGAGAGCTGAGAATAAAATCCTGGCAGTATTTTTGTCAATACTCTTCATTGGTAATAATCTAAATTTGCTTTGAGTTTTAGATTTTTCCATTTCTTGCACGCTGATGCTCTGACCTGTGAGCTCTCACTGCTCACTCCTGCATTATCACGTGACTGTTCACAGGTCGGAGTGCACCGATCTTTAAACTCTGCCTTGATCGTGATCTCAGCTGCACGGCTGTAAAGCTCTGTGCTGCACTTGGTTGTGACTTTGTAGTAGTTACCTGTAAAGCAGCTGTCTTTATGGCCACATTTGCCTTCGTGACACATACAGGCTCACACACTAAAAGAACTAAACTGTAAATTAATTCATATAAAGTCCAATTAATGCAAAGCTTATAATCCTGATTTATCGTTTTTTTTGTTTTTTGCTAAAATGTTTGTAATTATTCATCTGCTAACGGTGGGATAATAATTCATATACCAGCAACAATCTTGTTTCCTTCTTAAATAATTTTTTTGTATTTCTTACAATAAACTTACTGTTACACATCATTTGTTTGTTTGTTTGCTTTCTGTTTTCAAATGCTTGGTATTGGAGTTGGATTTATTTACATTGGCAAGTTAATAAAATAAATGCACCTGAATGCATCATTGATAATGGAATATATGTATCAATTGTTCTTGAGTTTTTGTGTGATAATAGATGTTTTTCCTTCAAAAAAAGAGTGTTACAAAACATAAAAAAAGTATACTTTCCCTGCTCTCTGAAACATTAATTAAAAATAATTTTATTAGTCTTAACCTAAACCTTTATTAGTCTTTTGTGGGAAATTACAGTTTCTGAAAACCCATCACAGAGACAACACTACAGACAGCCATGGGATATGAGTGACTGCGGTCTTGCTGCCCCATGAGAGATGCAACAGTAGATACAATGGGTAAGATAGGTTAAAAAAAGTCACCCTGTGTTATGCTCATCTTGAAGCATCTCACAAGGTTCTAAAAACACCTCAGCAAAAGCAGATGGCACATTCAAAGTGTGGGGTAGCAGGGTGGAAAGAGGGGGTGGGGGGCCAGCAGAGACGAGGTGGGATATTGTGGGGTCTGTACCGGCTCCCCACCTAAACAGTTTGCTGATCACAGTCTGTTGATGGTCAAACTCAGCAGTTCAGGTTCACCAGGTCCAAGTTCACATAAGTCACAGAAGGGAGGGGGGAAGAGCATCTGTGCGCACACCAGCCGGAGAGTTTTTGAGAACCGGCCCCAAGGCCGACTAGGGGGAGCCGAATTCGACTCAGGTTCAGTAAATACTGGTTTAGAGTCCGTACACTTCTACTCAGCCCATCCATCCACAACCCAGATTTTCTTGATTTGTTGGTAGAACAGTATCCTCCAACCCCAATAAAAAGAGACACTGATGCCAAAAAGCAGGGTGGCCAGACATAGAGGTCTCCACACACCCCACGAGTCTGAGACGTATCCGACCGGGTCAGTTCCATTGTTGCTGTGTTTGGGATCACTGTTCTGTTGCTTTACCCAATTTGGGCCAAGCTTTAGCTGTTTGACAGATGGCCTCCCATTTGACTCTAGAATACTTTGGTTTACAGAGGAGTTCATGATGACCTCAGTGACTGCAAGGTGCTCAAACTATGTGGCTGTTAAACAAGACCAAAATAATACCCCACCACCACCATGCTGTCGAGCTTATGTTGCTTAATGAAATCAACCAACCAACCAAAAACTCTGGATGATCACCCGACAAACTACAAAGGCAACTTGCCAGCTGCAGTCAGTGCTGATGCCTTGCTAACAGAAGAACTCAATTACTTCTTTGCCCACTTCGAGTCACCCAGACCTGCTACTCCAGAGGTGACCCACCAAGCCACCAGTTATCCCACCCTCACCCTGCTGGATCACCACGTGAGGCAGACAGTGAAGGCGATAAATCTGTGGAAAGCTGCCAGACCAGACAGAGTTCTCGGCATAGAGCTCTGCACCTTTGCAGACCAGCTGACAGGGGTTCCCAGAGATCTCCCCTCTGAGCTACTGCTGGATCAAGGACTTTCTGACCAACAACACACTGGTTGTGAAGGTGGGTTTGATTTTGAAATCACTGTTCCGCCCAAAATTTGCAATAACCCAAGAACAATGTCACCCAGGATGTTCAATTTCATGCCATGGATGCATATTCTTCAAGTTAGGCCCATCGAGCTCCACACAATAGCTCACTGACTTTATTAGAACAGCACTTTGACCCCCCCCCCCCCTTCCCACTTACAAATCCAGAACAGCCAAATGTTGGCACCTGCTCAACGGTGCTATTGTTATACATGGTGCCCCATTTTCAGAGATTCAAAAATAATTTGTGAACTGAATGGCCAGGGGAGGCCTGTGTCATTTTAACAGCAAATTAAGCAGATCAAAGATCTGAAGTTGATGCCAAGTGCATCCTAACTAATCATAATTAGTTAGTGATAAGCTTGAGTGAATCTAGTTCTAGGGCCATCCTGTTATATAACATGCTGATTCATTCAACTCGATAGAATCATTAGGCACTATAAATGTGTGCAATGAAGTCCTTCATCTCCATGGCCACATATACTATTAATCATTAATGGTTAATAAAGAAAAGCAGCTGCCTATAAGAACAGCAAGTCCAGCAGTGATAACATCACTGAGGGGAACTGCAAACGGGTTGGATGTAAGGATGCACTGATGCATGACTAAACTGGGCTAATTACACTCTTTTACTCAATACCTAACTCCACTTTTTTCTGTTCCGGTGTCATGGTGACACCATGCTCATGCACTAAAGATTTATATTTTGTTTTGGGGGTTTTTGTTTGTTTCCAGTGATGATGTGTTAAAATGTAAGAAACTGAAGGCAGCATTGCAGTAGTGGGAATTGGATGCAACTTTCCAGGGAGTAAGAAAGATTTTGGGAGTCTGTTTTGCGTCTTTAATGTTATTTTACTAACCAATTTACCATTCACCTCATATAATGGACAGTCAGGTCGCCGATTGTTTTAATAATGACATTTTCTGTATTTTTTTTCCATTACAGTGGCTTTTAGATCAAGTAGTGCAGACTTTCAACTTTAATTAAAGAAGTTTAACAAAAACATCCAACAACGATGGATGACGAAGCCGCTTCAGTTGGTCACTGTGGTCAAGTGAGCCCTCTGAGGGACAACTTTAGCTTTAAAAACCTCTTGATGGGACTTTCGAAAAAAACCACTGTTGTATGCAAGTTATGCAAAAAGGAGTTTGCTTATTGCCGAAGCAACTCAAGCCTAAAGTAGCATCTCAATGCAAAACGTGTTGCGGCAAGCACAGTTGTCCCCACGGCTGATGTCAGCGTCCCCAGCAGCGATACAAATAAACGCTCCAGCCAGCCTACAGATGACTGGTTTCAGGTTCAAAATAAGTCAGTCTACGTCTTAGAAATTAAGCAACTAGTGACGATGTATAATACCAGTCTAACGTTTGAACACACTCTCCCAACACTTTTGACTGGTACTATAAATGCAGTCTTATAAACTTTTTTATTAATAATTACTGTTACTTAATGAAATCACGTCACTGCCCAAAGCCCATTAAATCTTCACATTTTGGTCATTTCTTTATTTCCAAGACAAATATTATTCTAACTTTTGTTTTTCATCATTTTGAGAATATAATCAGTACCACACAGACTGATGCTCTTGACACTTGACACGCCAGATTTATTTTTTTTTGGGGGGGGGGTGTTCTATGACAATAGAAGGGGAAGGCAGCCACATGGATGGAAATGTGGCTGCCTTCTCTTAGCATTTTCTCTAACTGCAGGGGACTCACTGATAACAAGTAGTAAACTTACTAAGTTCACTGAACTTTTCAGTGAGTTTACTAAACTACTTGTTGAACATTAGCAAATCCCTTATGAAAATCCACTATGATTTCCTATGGTTTTTATGCAGTAAAAATGGTAAAACCATGGTAAAACAATGGTTACTGCGCTAAAACCATAGGAAACCATAGTGGATTTTTGTAAGGCATACCTGTGTCTGACATGTTAATCATAAACTATAATCGGTTTATTGTTCAATCATCTTCAGTCACGAATGTAGCACATGATCACTTTGTGTAGGTTCTCAGTCATCCAGGACATGTTATTCTCAACAGCCCAACAAAAGGACTTCTTAACCAACTGGCCCCAGATTGTAAGACTTGGCCCCCATCTCTCCTCCACCCATACACTGAGCACTGGCTCCCCACAGGCCTGTGTGCTGAGCACCCTCCTATACCGCCTCTACACCCATGACTGCAGTCTGGCCCACAATAACAACCTTCTGACCTTCTACCGCTCATCCATTGAGAGCCTGCTGATTACTGTATCACAGTATGGTACAGCAGCTGCACTGAGGTAGACATGGTAAGCTTTCAGAGGGTAGTCAAGACAGCGCAAAGAATCATTGGATGCCCTCTCCCCTCCCTGACAGACATCTACACCTCCCGCTGCCTCAGCAGAGCCAAAGACATCATGAAGGACAGCTCACACCTTAGCTTTGACCTGTTTAACCTGCTGCCCTCTGGCAGATGCTACATGTGCATCAAAGCCAGAAGAGATTCAAGAACAGTTTCTTTGCTAAAGGAACTCTCATACACACCCTAATTGTGCAATACCCACATCTCTGTGCAATATTGTATTATTCATACTGAACACATCTATCATCAATATCCATCTCACTGTACATTCTGTATAATGACAATAAACGCATTCTGTTTCATGCTATACTATACAGAGTCAACACGCCCCCCCCCAAGACCTGGCACCCAGGGAAGGCCAAGGCCCCCACAGATCAGCAGAGGCAAAGGCAGGCTGCTCGTATGATCCCAATGACAACAAGCCGGGTAAATTCCACAGAGCCAAGGCCACGCTCATTGGCAGGTATGGTTATCTTATTAAGATTTTATTGGTTTATCACTATGTGTCCATATAACCCTCTTTCATTCCTAAGGTTTTGCAAATGAGGACATAAGAATAATCTGGCCCCTAGCAGGTCTTGAATTTAGATAAAAACAACCTCAGATAAACAATACATGTCATATGTCAGAAAAACAGTTACAGTCCATGATTCAGTAGCTTAGATCCAACTTGATCAGCAGTAACTTGAACTTCTGTGTCTCTCACATCCTTGTGGGGGAATTTTGGCTCATTGTTTTTGCAACGTTCAAAGTACAACTTCAGTTTATTGAAGTTTCCAGGAATTGATTTTTGCACAGCTCTCTGGAGCTCCTGCCCACAGCATTTTAGTTGTACTTGAGATCATTGTTGTGTCATGTGACCCAATGGGGGACAGGTTTTACCTCACATTTAATTCCTGTTTTGTAACATGTTGATTTGCCCATTCAAGTTTGTCTAACCATTTGCAAGGCACTACTAAATGTGTTCACTGAAGTCCTTCATCTCCATGGCCACGTATACTATTAATCATTAATCTTTAATAAAGAGAAGCTGCCTATAAGAACAGCAGGTCCAGCAGTGATACCATCACTGAGGGAAACTGCAAACGAGATGGATGTAACTAACTAAGATTCATATTTTGTTTTTGTTGTTGTTTGTTTCCAGATGTGTTAAAATGGAAGAAACTGAAGATAGCATTGCAGTTGTGGGAATTGGATGCAACTTTCCAGGGGGTAAGAAGTTAAGTTTCTGTTTTGTGTCTTATATTGTTTCACCAACCAATTTACCATACAGAATTTTTTTTCTTCCCCACATAAAGGACAGTCAGGTCCCAAATTATTTTGTCATATATATATATATATATATATATATATATAATCTCTGCATGACCGCAGTGGATTTAAAATCAAACTATTAGGATGTGCTGAAAATGCAGACTTTAAGCTTTAATTAAAGAGGTTTGACAGAAGCTTTGGATTAACTTTTTTGGAATTGCAGCTATTTTAGCTCAGCGGCTTTGAAGAAAAAGTTGAGTTATTGTCACAGCCTTGGCATCAGTGACGTCTGTTCCACAAAAACTTTGATGTTGGCAATAATTCAAGAGCCATGCCTCCTAGAATGTAAAATTTCAAAATATAGATGCATACTAATCTAGCAAGGGTTAGGGTTAGGGTTAGCCCTAACCCTAACCCTAATCCTAACCCATCAAGCTTTACACACTAGTTCACTGACTTTACTAAAAGCATTTTGAACTTTAATTCTGTAACTTGTCACTGGAGAATTCAATATGAGATTCAAAGAGCTGATGCAAGTGAAGAAGACAGTCATTAGGCTGAAAAGCAGCAAAAAATTGTGCAAATTGTTGGTGTACAGAGGCAAAGATTGTATAATTCCTCAGATAGTATATTGAGAGTAAAAAATCTCAGTATAGTTGCATAAAATTCACCAACTAACAAAAACAAAGCAGTTTTTAGATCACTTCTTAGAAACAGACGTAGACTGTTACAGCCATCAGGATCAGTAAAATGAATCTCTTATTATGCAAAAAAAAAGTTTCCTCTGTGTATTGTCATGTTTTTCTTCTTATTTCATAAAACAAGTGAGTTATTAAGAATTATTTCTATACTTTTCCCACAAAAGGGGAAGGGCTTGACAATTTCTGGAAAGTTCTGGTGAATGGGAGAAACTGTTCTGTGCCAATTCCCAGAGAGAGATTTGACTTACCCAGCTGGTATGATCCTGATGACAACAAGCCGGGTAAATCCCGCACAGCCAAGGCCGCTCTCATCGACGGGTATGATCCTTCTCCATTATCTTATTTAGAAAAACAACAAGACATGACATGTGACACTGTGTCGTAATTAATTACTCAAATTAATTAATAACATAAATTAAACCAAAATGCAGAAGTAGCGCATGAAAAACTAAGCACAACCCATGAATCAGAAGCTTGTAGCGTCAACTTTAGCAGCAGGTTTAGTACATCTGTCACATCCTTGTGTAAAACCTTAGGTCCACTCTTCTTTACAGTGTTCAAAGTACCTGATCAGTTTATTGTGGTTTGCGAGCATTGATGTGTGCACAGTTCTCCGAGGTCCTCCAATTTAGTTGGGTTGAGGTCTGGAGTGGACTTTGACTGGGCCATCGCAACACTGTAATTCTTTCCTTTTTCAGCCATTCTGTTGTAGATTTGCTGCCTTTGCTTTGCCTCAATTTGGGCCCAGCTGTAGCTGTTTGGCAGATGGCCTCCCATTTGGCTCTAGAATACTTTGGTTTACTGGCAACCCGTCAAAACAAGCCATACTTGATCAGTCTTTTTCTAATTGTTTTCTAATTTACTGTCATGAACTTTAAGATTTAACATGCTAACAGAGGCCTGTAGAGTCTGAGATGTATGAGACGGGTTTGAACATTGCACACTCTGACTTTGGAGTCAATTTGCTGGGACGTCCACTCGTACTTTAGAATGATGGGATTCAGATAGTTTAATGGTCATTGCTGATATTTTTCCAAAGGACGATGTGGTGTAACATGTCATGTATTGTAGTTCATCTTATTTTTTTGTTACCTAATTCTGTGACCTTGTAAGGACCAAATTACATTCATTATGTCAAGATGTGTAAAAACTTTGAATTGAAAGAGGGTGCATTTGCTTTTTACTGTGACTGTAGGTTTCTTTCTGAAGCTGCAAATCTACATTTTCATTGTTTTATTTTCCTCTCTTTTGGTGCAGTATAGCCCTGACATTATGAAGAAATCAAAGATGGAGTTTGTAAAATGCAGATTATAGATTTGGACAACAGAAACAGCTTTATAGCTTTAGTCTCTGCACATGCATCACGCTGTAAATGCAATACATACATGAGAAGTAACTGAGGAGGAAGACTTTCAACTATAATTACTACATCCCAGCCTGAGTGTGACCTTTTTTTTATGTTTTCAGGTTTAATGAATTTGACAACAGGTTTTTTGGCATCAGTGACAGTGAAGTGGAACAAATGGATCCCCAGCAAAAACAGCTCCTTCAGTGTGTCTACAGGGCTTTAGAAAATGCTGGAATTCCCATGGAGAAAGCCAGTGGGACCAGAACAGGAGTGTTTTTTGGTGAGGCACTAAAAGCCTGTTTGCAGGTTTTGTCTTTTTATTGTTTTGTGTTTTGTGTTGAGCCAAAATTAATTTGACAGCATTCATCTTGTCCTCAAACAAACTCTCTATACAAGAATTGCCATGAAAATGTATATCGAATCAAGTTATAATTACATTACCTGTATTGTTTATGTTTCTCTGCAGGAATAATGAACAGAGATTATGAAACAAATGCTGCACATGTGCACCCAAGTGTGATCAACCACTGGACCGGCACAGGGCTTGCCATGAGTATTGCAGCAAACAGAGTCTCCTATGTCTTCAACTTCACCGGACCCTCGCTGGCCTTAGACTGTGCCTGTTCTTCATCCCTTGTGGCTCTTCATCTTGCCTGTCAGTCCATTATACAAGGTCTGTATAGCACAGATAACTTCAAATTATGTATCGATTGAGTAACTGGTGGAAAGTAATTCTGCAGTGTTGTAGTTTCTTTATATGCTGTGATTATATTTATAGATTATATGCTGTGTTTTATCTGAGCAGGCGACTGTGAAATGGCTGTTTGTGGTGGGGTCAGCTGTATCATTGAGCCAAGAGTGTTTGTTGCACTAAGCAAAGCCAAGATGATCTCGCCTGATGGAACCAGCAAACCTTTTTCCAACCGAGCCAATGGATATGGCAGAGGGGAGGGATGTGGAGTTGTTCTCCTAAAGCCACTGAAAAAGGTCGGAATATGCAGATTAATGATGGTGTTGGAGTTTAGGTTCCCTCTGTTCTGTAGTGGTATTTATTCATCCAGGCTGCTTAGGTGTGAGTTGCAACTGTAGATATATGCCTGCCTTTTTTCCTTAGGAATAATTGAATCGTATGACTTTGTCTTGTGCCACAAACAGAATGTCAGTGATGTAGTAGCTCATCCAGCTGATGATCCATCACAATTTACAGATTATTGTAATGTGGGAATTACAGGAAGTACGTTTTCTTGTCACTGGTTGGTTGTATTGCACAAACTAATGCTTCATTTTCATCTTTTTGTTGCTTCACAGGCTCTTGAAGACCGTGATCATATCTGGGGAATAATCAGCAAAACTGCTGTAAACCAAGATGGCCACTCTGTCACTCCAATCACCAAACCATCCATGATGCAACAAGAGGAGCTTCTCCGCAGAATCTATTCAGAGTCTGACCTTGCAGATGTCCAGTACATAGAGGCACATGGGACTGGAACCCCTGCTGGAGACCCAACAGAGGCAAGAAGCATTTCAAACGTCATTGCCAAATCCAGACCTCCTGGTTCAAAAACACTCCGGATTGGCTCTGTGAAAAGCAACATTGGACACACAGAATCTGCAGCTGGCGTAGCTGGACTCATTAAGGTTCTCCTAATGATGAAGCATGAGACCATTGTTCCTTCAGTTTTCTACACCGATAATACTTCCAGTGTAGATGCCACAGCACTGAACATTCAAATTCCTAAGGAAACAGAAAAATGGGAATCCTCTAATCCAAGAGTTGCAGGCATAAACAACTTTGGCTTTGGGGGAACAAATGCACACGCTATTGTCAAACAGCACATCCAGCCATGTGTTAAGCCAAAGTGTGATGAGAAGCAAGTCAAGTACTTTGTCATGTCTGCCAATTCTTCAAAATCACTAAACATGATGATAGAAGATACCATTAATCAACTAGAGGCAGAAAACAAATTAGATCTAGATTCCTTCCTCTATACATCAGCCTGCAGAAGAAGCCACCAAAAACATAAATACAGAAAGGCCATCACAGTATCTTCTGTAGTCGATCTAAAAGAGAAGCTTATTGCTACTGCTGACAAAAATATCAGCGCTGCCTTCTCAAATCCAAGGTTAGTCTTTGTCTTCTGTGGAAACGGTGTCACCTACCATGGCATGTGCAAGCAGCTACTAAAAAATGAGCTGATATTCAGAGAAAAGATCAAAGAAATCAGAGACCTGTTCCAAAATTGGAGTGATCTGAACGTCCTGGATGCACTTGAGAGCGAATTCGAGAGTAGTGACTTCCACAACCCCGATGTTGTCCAACCTCTCCTCTTCGCTATCCAGGTTGGGCTCACAAGCCTGCTCAGGCACTGGGGAGTAAAACCTGATGCAATTCTTGGACACTCTGTTGGTGAAGTGGCAGCTGCTCACTGTTCTGGCCTCTTGTCTCTGGAGGACGCAGTAAAAGTCATATATTTCCGCAGCCTCCTCCAGAGAAAGGTCACTGGGGGGAAGATGCTTGTGATCAGCAACCTAGCTGTATCAGAGGTAGCTTCACTGCTCCCTCCTTACTCTGGTAAAGTTTGCTTTGCTGCATTCAACAGCCCACAGTCCTGCACCCTTTCAGGTGATGCACATGCAATCGAGTGCCTCCATAAGGAGCTAAGCAATTCTGCCAATAGTCAGAATCTGTTTCTTCGTGTGCTGGATGTCCCTGCTGCTTATCACAGCCACATGATGGACCCTATTCTACCAGAAATTGTGGAAAAAGTTGGCGTCTTACAGGTGGATGATCTTGACACAAAGTTGTTCTCAACAGTGACAGGCAAAGCAGTCCAGGAGGGAGATTTTTGCACAGGCGATTACTGGGCTAGAAACATTCGTGAGCCAGTTGCTTTTGAGCAGGCAGTAAAGTCAGCATCTAGTGGGAATAAGAACACAGTCTTTGTTGAGATAGGTCCAAGAAGGGCGCTGCAGAGAAACATTATGGAATCTCTGGGAAATGACACGGCCGTCCTTGCCTCTGTGCAGCCAGATAGAGATCATGAATCAATCATATCTGTTGTTTCTAAACTGTTTGAACTCGGCGTTCAGGTAGATTGGAATACCTTCTATAATGGCTATGAAACAGTGCCTCTGCCATTCCCAAAATACCAGTTTGACTGCTCAGACAGAGATGTCATCATTGGGGCCGCACAGAAAAGCACAGCAAGCAATCATCCCGTGCTGTGTCAGACAGGAAGTGAAAGCAGCACCTTCACTTGTGATCTGAAGTCTGACTCTTCTTCCTACTTGAAAGAGCACAAGCATGGTGAAATCCCCATCATCCCTGGTGCTTTCTATGCTGAGTTGGGTTTAGCTGCATACATGGTCAGTGCTAAACCAAAAGTCCCTCTCAGTTCACTGCAGCTCAGTGTTAATTTTCACAGTCCATTTGTCTTAGCTCAAAATCAACCGGAAATGAAAGTCCAACTAAAACAAGCAGAGCAGGAAACCAGATTCACTGTTCTCTCCTCATCTGCAGTTTTTGCATCAGGCACTGTGGTCTCAAAGAAAGAGAGGCTGATTGAGGAGCAGTGCATTTCACTAAGCTCCATCTACAAACGATGCACATCTGTAGTGAGCTTTCAGGAGTTTTATGGGTATCTCTCTCAAGGAGGTTTTCAGTATGGCGACATTTTCCAGAATAAGAAGGATGTGCACTACGGAGGTGATCTGATGGAGGCTTTTGCAGATGTCTCAGTTCCAGAAGAACTACAGTCTCAATTGCATGACTACTGCATTCATCCTGTTTTGCTGGATTATCTCATGCAGCTTCTCCCGGTTACAGTAGAACACATCTTTGCTGGCAGACCAGGATTTCCTGCTAAAATAGGAAGTCTCACAGTGTTTGAACCCTTGCAAAATGAGATGATTATCTATCTGAGAGCAACTGATGTGGGCACTGATCACTTTGAGGTTTGTGGGTGCTTTGCAGACAAGGAAGGCAGAGTGTTGGTTGAGATCAAGAACGTAATGATCAAGTACATTGGCAGTCAGTCTCATGTGGTGGATGAATACTTCTACCACAATTCCTTTAGTGCTATTCCAAATAACAGCACTCCTCCTCCTCCTCCAAAGGCTTTGGTATTCTGTGACCATCTAGGTATCGCTGACGGCCTACAGAAACATTTGGACTCAGCATCTACTTACATTTCCTTCACACATGCAAAGGATATCTTGGGCAGTGGTTTTCCTTCTCTACTGGCAAATCTTAAAATCACAGATATTGGTGAAAACTTTGATGAGGTCTTGTTTTTGTGGGGCAAAGAAGACCTCACATCGCTGTCAGCTGATGTCATCCTGCAGAATCTGACTGAGTGCTGTGAGATTTTCCGCCAAATAGTTGTTGAGCTAAAGCAAATTCGATTCCCAAACTCAATTAGAGCAATAACCTACCGTTCATCTGACATTACGGTAGACCATATCAATCCAGGTTTCGCTCTTGTTGGTATGACACGATCATTCGCCGCAGAGATACCAGAGCTTTCTTTTCAGCTGATTGATATAAGCAGTATCTCCGCTAAGGACATCGCAGTTCTGTCCGATGTCCTTCGATCGTACCCATGTAACAAGCACCCAGAACTGGTGGTAAAAGATGGACTGGTTTTAAAACCTTCCATTACGCGGACCCCAACAGAAATCACTGACAATGCATTGCACACTTACACTTATACAATGTCCAAACCTTGCATTTTTCAGACAGCCGATGCTCATGAAATCACTCAGCTGAGTGCTATTCACTTTGATGAGGAGGCAGAAGCTATCAGTGACACATTCATCGAAATCCACCCCAGTAAGCTTTGTGTTCATTCTTCAGACTATTTCCCGGTCAGCTTCTCAAATCTAAAATTTGGCAAAACACTGTATTGGAACAAGCACTCTTCTCAGAAACACAAGCTGCTCGCTCTGGACTTCAGTGGTACCATCACAGCAGCTGGGAAACATGTAAGGAAATTCAAAGTGGGAGACCATATTGCATGCTGTTATCCTGTGGTGGCAGCAAGTAAGATCAGAGTGCCGCAGGATGTGTGCTACAGCACCAAAAGGCTCTCATTCCTCAGAAAAACACCCTGTGTTTCCTACTTTGTGCTAACATGGGAAATCCTGCATCGAGCCTTAATTGGAGCCAAGCGTAATTTAATGATCATATGCTCTGTGCCGGATTCTGCTCTAGTGAAAGTCTTGGCACTTAGTTCCTGCAAATCAGGCTGGAATACAAATGTTGACACACAGTGCAATGGGACTTTTGCAGATGCCAGTCAGTTGGGTGCAGTTGTCATCCTGCCTCCATTTGATGAATCCCTGACTGCTAAAATTTGCGACTTTCCAGGCATCCAACATGTTGTAATTGTGTGTGAATCTCAGAAACAGGGTATTTTTGCTGAGGAACTGTTCCAAAGTGCAAAGGAAGATGTTCACGTTCAAACAATTCAGATGCCAGACATTTTGCAAAAGGGATTCCTGAGAACACACAGGCCATATATCTATCACTGGCTGAAGTCTTTGCACTTGGGTGGGAAATTGGTTCTTGAAAGTTTTACCTTTCAGGGTGCAAAATGTCAAAGAAAAAGCATTGATTCAGGAAGAACAAAATCATATTTCAGCTTGAAGAAATTGGCTGTTGTGGTTCTAGATGTTAGCAGTACGCTGTCTGAGATTCCACTGATCCCAACAAAAAGACAGCTCTTTCGAAAGAGGGCTGTGTACGTAGTGGCAGGGGGTCTTTCTGGTCTGGGCTTTGAAACTGTTAAGTTCATCTCGCAACGAGGTGGTGAACACATTGTCATTCTCTCCAGAAGCAAGCCCACACCAGAGGTGCAGCAAGAAATCCACAATGTGGAGAAACAGTGTGGAAACAGCATCACCAGCATGGAGTGTGATATATCTGTTTCCAAGAGTGTCGACAAAGTCGTCAATGCCATTGGCCAGAAGTTCCCTGGTTGTCCAATCAGAGGTGTGTTTCACAGTGCAGTAGTCTTGCATGATGGGCTGATTGAGACCCTCAACAGGCCGCTGTATGAAAAGGTTTTCAAACCAAAAGTAAATGGTGTTCTGAATTTGCACCATGCAACAAAGCACTGTCCATTGGATTACTTTGTGTGTTATTCCTCCATCTCTGCTTTCCTAGGAAATGCATCACAAACAAACTATGCCGCAGCCAACACGTTTCTCGACCTGTTCTGTCAATACAGACGCAAACTCGGCCTGCCTGGACAGTCTGTCAACTGGGGGGCGCTGAACCTCGGTCTGCTCTTAAACAAAGGACATTTCCAGCGCTTTCTGGAGGCAAAGGGAATGATGGTTTTAGATGTGGCTGAGATTTATCAAAGCTTAGAGCAATGCCTCGTGCTCAACCGACCCCAGCAAGCTGTGTGCAGGTTTCACTTCAGAAACATCAGGTACAACGTCCTCTCTCAAAATAAAGCCTTGACCATGCGCCTGTCCGCATTAGTCGAGGCAGCCTTTCAAAAATCTAAAGAGACTGATTTACAAACAAAAGAAGCTGTTTCTGTCTCACCAAAAGACTATGTGGTCTCTCTGCTCAGTGAGACCATTGGCATGGACCAGCGCGAGCTGAAAGATGATTTACCTCTTTCATCCCTGGGTATTGACTCCATGCAGGCTATGACTCTGCAGAATCTGATCTATCAGGGGAGAGGTGTGAATGTGCCTCTGGTGAAATTGTTGGATCCCAGTGCGACACTTGCAACAGTGGTGGATCTACTGGCTGAAGGAGCTGAAGATGAAAGTCCCAGTGAAAACCAAGAGTCTCTTGTAGTTGAAGAGAGAGGTTATGTTTCTACCAGACTGTGAAAAACTGCAGTGCAGATATTATTGTAGCATAAACAGAATCAGCCATCAGAAGACAGCAGCAATGGATTCAATATATATTATAGACTCTTCTTAGTATACTTTTCATTATCTTTTCTGCATATTTTTGGATTTTGGTTGATTTTTCTAACATTTTCTAACCAAACACCATGTATTTTTTTCACTTTTTGGAGGTTTTCAAAGGATATTTTGTATCACAGATTTACTCATTGATATAGTACAGCAAAAACAGTATTGGCACTGAACGCATAAGTCTTGACCAATGCTTTTACTGTTAAATTGTAAAATAAGAGCCTTTATTTGCTTTTGTTAAATAAAATTTTACCCTTAAAGTCAGTTGTGTGATACCTTCTGGAGGATACTCCTCCCAAAAAGATTAATATATAATGATAATATAATATATAATAAAATAATGACTGTAATTTTCATTATATGTGACAACATGTAATAACAATAAAGATTTATTCTATTCTAGTCTTATTTATTTTGGTTTTGTAATAGAAAAAGCAAATTTGGTTCATTTTCTTTTGCAAAAACGTTTTCACTGCCAAAAATAGTCTGTTTCACACTTAGGTAAGAAAAATACAAACACGAGTACTTTTTATTTGAAAGATCTATTAAAGGTCAACACAAAAAATGTAAGAAAAAATTTTAAAAAATCAAAGTGTAAATTAATTTAGATTTTTTTAAATTTAGTGATGTACATGGGGATGTGGGCATTACCTGTGTAACTCACCATTCCAGAAGCCGTGCTATGTCTGCTTTAAATATCATGACAATGGACCCATGAAAAGGGGCAGCAGCATTAGAGTACCATGATAAACAGGCACAAACCACATCAAGCTTTTACTGTACAACAACAAATACATAAGTATCAATAACATCATGCACCACTTTACACATTCAATAGTTTGATTTTAAAAAAAAAAGCAACAGCAGAATTTTAAGCAGCGGCAATCTGACATCAGTCACCGTCAACAACCACAGCTAGCTGTTTTTAGGCTACATCCATGTGTACATTGTTTTAAAAGGGAATTTCTGCAGTTTTGTTTTGAAATTTAGGCCTCTCCACATGAAAAAAGAAACAGTATCAAACACTATCAACAATACACCAAAGCAATAAAAATACTTCAACTGGAGTCGATTTCGCAAGCTTAAATGATAACTATTCAAGTAAAATGGCATCAGTTGCAATAAGACGGCTCTCAGTTATCCACTGTTCAACACAAGAGTTACCAAACTGGCAAGTGTACTGTTAGGGTCCAGTATTACAACCAAAGGAACATTTACTCCCGTCTCCTGGAAAACCTTGTTCTGTAAAGTCATTGCTAACATCGAGTCGATCCCCAAAGCACACAAACTGGAGTCATGATCCAGTTCATCTGCACTTACATTGGCTATTTCACTCACAATATTCCTCACATGTTCATCTGTGGAAGACAAACAGTGAACTTTGGGTTTGTTGTGTGTTTCATCTTTGAGCTCCATTTCCACCAAAGCTGACAGTCGTTCTCTGAGAGACGCGTTTTGTGAAAGAACATGGAGATTAAGATTTTTAAAGTTGAATTTGCATATCACTTGCTGGGGTCTGTTCATCAAAAGACTCTGTTTAAGTGCCTCGTGAACCTCGCAAACATCCATTATCATCATCCCCTTTGCCTCCAGGAACTTTTGTAAATGCTCTTTGTTCAGCAGCAGACCAAGGTTCAAGGGACCCCAGTTGATGGACTGTGCCACCAGCCCGAGGTTTCTCCGGTAATGGCAGAACACGTCAAGGAAAGAATTGGCTGCTGCATAGTTACATTGTGAAGCACTGCCGATGACTGATGAGATGGATGAATAGCACACAAAGAAGTCCAGTTTGTTGTGAAGCGTTGCATAGTGAAGATTCAGAGCACCGCTGACTTTGGGCCGCAGCACTTTTCTGAAGAGAGACTCATCAAGGGATTCAACGAGTGCATCGTGCAGCACTGCAGCACTGTGAAACACTCCTTTGATGGGGCGAGAAGGGAATGCTTCCCCAATTTTTGAGATTGCATTGATTACCTGCACCATCACAGAAACATCACATTGGATGTTTATGATAGCAACCCCATATCTTTTCTGGAGGAGATCCATTTTGAGCTGTGCTTTATCAGAAGGTTTGCTTCTTGACAGTGTTGCAATACAACCTCCACCATTGAAGGCAAGGAACCTAACTGTCTCAAGTCCCAATCCAGACAGCCCCCCAGTTACAATATAAACACAGCTTGGTTTAAAGAGCTGTCCAGGCGTTGAAAGCAAAGGGATTTCAGATCCCAGGCTATGAGATTCTCCGTGGGCTAAAACCACTTGCTGCACCGTGTTTGTTGTGAAATAGGACTCGGGAACTGTAGTAGACTGGAGGTCATTTGCGCCTGATAATGAATATATCTCTCTTCTGAGAGGTAGAGATCTTGTATCAAAGCCTAATGATGTTAACCAGTTGCAGATATCTCTGTTTCGTGCTTGTAGATTGGCTTTCTGGAGAACATAAGCTACATCGAGTTTATGCACATGAATGAGCTCACTCTTCAGTGTAAACATTCTTTCAGAGACTGAGGGTGACATGTGACTGCTAAACACAAAGATTATGTGTTTCTCAAAGCCACCGCTGTCATATATGCTCTGCCAAGAGTCAACAAAAGGTGGCAGGAGGACGAACGCATGGCTCTCATCAAAATGTGGTGATTCTCCTTGGAAACGTGGCTGAGCGGAAACATTCCAGCCTGACCTGGATGCTGTGAGAGCCAGAACCTTCGTCAGAGCAGAGGCTGAGTTTGAGGAGACAATAATCAGCTTTCTGTGGCGTTTTTTCACTTCAGACAGAATTCTCTGCAGGATCTCCCATGCCACTATGAAGTAAGACACACATGGAGTCTCTTCCAGACATGGAAGCGTCTTTGTGCTGTAGCACACTCCTGCAGGAATTACAATCTTTGAAGTGGCAGCAACTGGATAACATGATGCAATGTGGTCTCCAGGTCTCAAATTATGGACACCTTTCCCAACAGCTGTGACGATGCCACTGAAATCTAGAGCCAGGAGTTCGTGACTCTTTGACGTATGCTTGCTCCAGTACATTGTCTCACCCAAGATCAGATGAGAGATGGTCACAGGGAAGTAATCTGATGAGTGCACGCAGACATTGGTCAGCTGGATTTCAACTGACGTCTCTTGGAGCTCTTGGACACATTTTCCATTAGTGTCACGGTGGGCGGCAGACAAACGAGCCATACTGTATGGATCAGTAGTATGTAGATCAAAGTCTGTTGGAGTCAATGAGTGTGTATCACCCTCAAACAAAGCCTCATCTGTCAATGGCGTCCATGCTAATCTTGTTGCTGATGCTTCCCCTTTACTGATCCTGACCTCTTGGTGTTTGCAGGTGTTTATGACCTGAGCAAGTGCTTGAAAGTTTTCACTGGTCACAGAATCGAGGTCAATAATCTGAAAATAAAGATGTGCCATCTCTGCTGCACAAGCCCTTATCATGCCAGAAAGCACAAAACCCGAGCTGACACGGTCCGCGGTCATTTCTGACGATCTGTAAGTGATGACGTGGACAGAGCACGAGCGTTTGCTCTCTTTCACAGCCAGAACAATGTGGCGAAATATATCACAGAAAGCCACCAAGCAATCGAGCATCTTCTCAGACGACAGGTGAGTGAGGTTGTCTGCACCCCAGAGGAAGAGAACTTTTTCCAACTCTGCACTGCTGGTGAGAGAGCGGAGCCATCGATTTCGAACTTGATCTGCCTTCCATTGCTCTCCGTACTCCACAGTGATTGACTCTGAGTGCATATATGGTCCGAGCCCTTTAGCAATGCAGAGATTATCTTCAAATACAACTGCTCTGATTTTGTCATTTTGCAAGTCTCCTTCAACACTAACCGGGACTGCTTCGTTCTGGAAGAACAGTGAGTGGGAAACACTTGAAGTGCTGAAGAATGAAATCCTGACCCCCTTAAGTTCCACTAATACATTTCCCTCTCTTGTAGAAAAGCAACCACACACTTCAAGAAAGTCTGGAGTCTCTTGAGTTGCTTGCAAGTACATGACCATTTCCTCCTGCAGTGGTCCTGATATGCCTATACTTGTGATACCTGAAGGGAATCCCTGCTTGACTGTTAGCTGCCCCATTGCTACCACAGCAGTCATTTGCAGAAAATAGTCAAGCAGGACAGGATGAATAAAATAATCATGAAGATGTTTCAGAAGTTCACCGGGGACTTGAATTCCCATCACGGCTTCCTTTAATTCATCCCCAAAATGCACATTATCGAGATGTTTGAAAAGAGGGCCATATTCAAATCCTGCTTGGGAAAGAACTGAATAAATCTCCTTTCTGGTCCAAACCAACTCGCACCTTTGGAAGATCATTTGAGGACAAATGTTTGATTCCTCTAACAACGGCTTGCTATCTGTACACCTGTATGTTCCAGAGGCATGTGTCGCAACAGAGGAGTGTATTTTGAATGAGCCCTCCTTCTCTCCCTGTTCCACTGTCACTTTCAGCTGCTGACAGTGTGAGCTGAGTGTAAACACACTCTCAAATCTAACACCGAGATGCAGCTGGGAAACAGTTTTTCTCGGCTTCAGGCTTGCCATCACTGAGGCAAAAGCTAGTTCCACGTAAAATGCACCGGGCACAATTGAAGTGCTGTTGTTTTTATGTTCCCAAAGATATGGCACAGTCTCCGAAGACAGGTCGCTCACAAACTCTTTGTTATCCCTCTTTACTGAGGATATGAGTGTGTGGGGAGTGAAGGAAGGCGATTTGTCACCTTTTCGCAGTGCTTCAAAATTCATTTCTTTCTTTGTGTTGTCAAACTGATAAACTGGAAGAGCTGTGGGGACAGTCTCGCAACCCCTGTACAGCTGATGCCAGTCAACATTAATGCCGAGTTCAAACAGCTGTGCCACTGTGAGGAGGATTGTGTCATAATCCTTCTCAGGGTTTGCAGTGGAAAGAACTAAGGTACCACTGCCCAGAGTCTCGCATATGTTTCTCTGGAGAGCCCTGCGAGGTCCAATCTCCACAAAGACCACGCTTCCCCTGGCTGGCTTGTCTCTGACGGCAGCACGTAGTGTTTGTTCAAATAAAACGGGCTCTCTGATGTTCTTGGCCCAGTATGTGCCGGAGCTGAAATCGCCATGCGAACACTTGTCTCCGGTCACTGTTGAAAAAAGTTTGCACTCCATGTTGCTGGTGTCTAAAACATCTATTCTTCTCTTAATCTCATCCAGCACTGGATCCATCAGATGGCTATGGTAGGCTGCTGGAACATCTAATACATGGAAGAAGAGATCTTCCCCGTTAAACCTGCTCTTCAGCCTCTCATGGAGGACGTCTACAGCTTCAGCATCTCCTGACAGAGTGCAGGAACGGGGGCTGTTAAAAGCAGCTACACTAATCTTTCCAGAAAAGACGGGAATCATTTGTAACACCTTTTCTACAGGCGCATTGCCAACAACGAGCATTTTCCCCCCTTTGACTTTGCCCTGGAGAGTGCTACGGTGATACAACACTCTGACAGCATCATTCAGAGACAAGAGACCCGAGCAGTGAGCGGCAGCAACCTCTCCGACCGAGTGGCCAAGCGCGGCGTCGGGTTTGATACCCCAGTGCTTCAGAAGAGCAGCAATGCCGATCTGAATCGCAAATAGAAGAGGTTGGACAACATTTGGTTCACTGAAATCACTGCTATTGTTCTCAGCAAGCCATCTACTGGTGCTGGCAGAGCTGTGACTCTGGAACAGATTCTCAACTTCTCGAACCTTATCTCTGAAAACAGGAAACTTTCTCATTAGCTGCCCGCACATCCCCTTGTATGCAACCCCATTCCCACAAAACACAAAGACCACCTGGATGTTAGACCTCGCCGGCTCGACCTTTGTTTTCGTTGCAGATGTTAGCTGGTGCTCTAAATCTGAGAGAGAAGATGTTAAGAAGGCCTTCCTGTATTTGTGTTTGTAATGGCTTCTTCTGCATGCTGAGGTGTATAAGACTGCCTGCAAGTCAACTGATTGGTTCCTGGAAAGTCTCTCGCGGGTGTCAGTGATGGACAGGATTAATGATTTCTCACATGCTGCAGATATGACAAAGACCTTTGGACAGCGTTTTGGTGTCTGTGTGGGAATTTTGGCATTTTTATACTGTTTTACAATCACATGTGCATTTGTACCTCCAAACCCAAAGCTGTTGATCCCAGCTACCCTCCCCTGTGAGCCATTTGTCTTCCACATTACAGACTCAGTTGGAATGCTCAGAT
>VOQJ01009120.1:3548-16181 GCA_015052665.1 Apistogramma diplotaenia
ACTGACATGTGTGTGTACCTCTGCAGTATAAGTCAAAGTGTTTACATGTGAGAGCAGTGATGAGAGCACAGAGAGTCAGCAGCATGTTGTCAGTGTGAGCTGATAATAGGCTTTACTGCTTTTGTAGCATGAAGAGAGGAGGTGCCGGAGGAATCATTTAATACATCTCACAGGAGGAGGAGCTTTTGGAAATATGCATGTATATTTTTCATCTTGACTATTTTTATAACTATGGTGTTCGTCATCTTCCTCTTGTTTTGCTTTGTCCTCTTTTTTTTCATGTTCATTGCAGGTCCGACACGAGACAGAATTTCTTATTCACTGATATCGACTCTTCATCTTTGTTGAATCTTTACAGATAGTTTCTCTACATGTAATTTCATCATTGGTTCCATGTTGATCTTCTTTTGATAAACTTGGGATATCTGAAGAGAAAAGAAGACTCGTCAAACCTTATAATGACATCCCACAACAACAGGATAAACTAAACATTTGAATGATGTCAGAAAATTATTAATTGTTTACTGTATGTGTGTACTCCTCTATGAATCAGCACCTTTGTCATGGTCCTGGGCCGGGGGTTTGCAGTTCTTTAGTGATGTTCTGTTTTGTTGTATTTTCTTGCTGTGTTTCTTAAGTTTTTCTTCACTTTGATCCCTGGTTAACTGTAATTTTGTATTCTGGTTCAGTTTGTTACAGTTGTCATTTGAGTTTCCCTTTGCTCTGGTCTTCCCCATGTTTATTTTCCTGTCTGTTTTGTCCCTGTGTGGTGGGCTTTCTTTAGTCCCCTTCCCGTTGTTTCCTGGTGCAGTGTTTAGGTTTCCCTTCACCTTAGAGTTCACTTTTCCCTCAGTCTCCCTCTGTGTGTCATGGTCTCTCTTGTGTCTGTTGTTCCTTGTGTTCTCTTAAGTCTGCATGTGCTTCACACTGTGAAGGACAGGTGCATGTTACTGTTTTGCTTATTTACAGTTTAATTAATGAATGCTGATGACTCAAGAAAGAGCTCCACAATGTTTACTAAGAAAATATTCGTATCTGATGAAGTTACACTGAATTTGTTTTACTGCGTTATTAGCAGTAAGTGAGGAAACTCAAAAAGCAGAATTTTTAGTGATGAGTATGTGAATGAGAGAGAGCTGAAACTCCTTCATTTACATGAAGTTATAAATGACATCCTGAGAGCTGCAGGTGCATCCTGGGAAGGAAGAGAGGGAGGAGTAGAAAGGTGACGCTTCAGCAACTGAGTGTGAAGATTTATTTTAAAACAGTTGCACTTGTGCATTTCTGTACTGGGGCAGATTTATGAAACGATGCTCTCTAATGTGCAAAATATGAAACAGCATGAATTTGATTTATTTTAACTTTGGGGAGAAAACTGCACATTTCAAAACTGTCAAATAAATTATCCTCCTAAAATTTAAAGTAACAGGTTCTCTTCAATCACTGTGAATTTGTGTTACCAGCAACAACGTATTATTTTTATTTACCGACATGGAAACACATTTTTTAATCAAATACTTTTATTGAGTCAGTTAAATGCAGCAGTTTCTGTAAATACCTGTTAATGACATTCAAATGAAGTCGTGGCTTAAACCTTTTGCTTTATTCTGATTTCTAACATGTAAACTTTGTAATGAGCAAACAGCAGAAGCAGTGAAGAAGCAGGTTTTAAAGGCTCATTCTGGCCCTCTAAACAGAACAATTCAGTAAAAGAAATGTGCAACAACATATTTTATTAACCTAACAACAAAAAATGATACATCTTAAAGCAGAACCAAACTGATCATTTTGGTGATCATCTGCAGGCTTGTCACAGTCAGCATGGTTCCTTGTCCGAATACCACAGTGATTCAGTTTGTTCTCATGGCTGTACAAAAACCTCCTGACTCTCACTGATGAGGGCAGAGGAACTGAAACATCTGCTGAGACCAACTTTCACTGTCAACATCTCATTCCCCTCATCAGTCTGCTTATATTCCCAAACTCTCATCATTAGCTTCTGCTTGTAGTTATGATGTTATAGTGTAGAACAGGTTTACACACTTGTGTGTAGAAGAAAAGTAACTTTGTGTCTAACTTGCTGATTCTGAACGTTGTCTTCGAACAATCAAATGTAATCAGGTGAAATTGATTCACATTTGACTTGCATGTATTTATTTTCCCTTTGATGTTGTCGCTGCTGTGTTGTGATATGGATGAATATAGCAACAAACATCTGATGATGAGAATATTTCACAGAAATCACAATGAAGCAGTTCAGCCAAATAAAATGAGATTCATATGATACATTTTTTAAAAATCTGGACCACACTCTCGATTTTATCTCTGTCATGGTTTTTAAATGATAAAAATGTTAAATTTTCTGTCTAAATGTTGTTTTTACATTTTTATCTGAAGGATGACTTGAAGATGGATATTTGTAAAGCTTTTGTTTTTAATCGATGAATGTTTGTCCACTGTAATGACAAACATAAATGTTTGAAAGCAGAACTTACTGAGGAGGTTTTTGTCACAGTGTGAATCACTGTGATACGCTCTCCTGAGCAGAGCTGTCCCATGTCTCACAGTAATACACTGCAGAGTCTCCTGCTTCTGCTCGCTTAATGATAAACTGGTAATCAATGTTTGATGAGGCTTTAGAGTTGAATCGGTCTGAAGAGAATCCTGTTCCAAAGTCAGGTGATCTATAAGATTTGTAAAATCTCAGAACATACTGAGGAGGAGAACCAGGGACCTGTTTGTACCAGTGGATATAGCCTTCATCTCTGTGAATGTTACATTGGAGCTGAACCTCTGCTCCTGGAGAAGCTGTGAGCACAGCAGGAGTCTGGGTCAACACCTTTGCAGCATCCACACCTGTCAGAGAAAAGACACATGAATGAAATGTTTATGTCTTTGAGTCCAGGCTGTAAAATGAAGCAGAAGCATCTCTTACATGCTAGAAGAGTGATAAGAGTGCAGAGGGTCCCCTGCATGTTGAACATGTGGTGAATTGTCTTTGCTGTGCAGCTGAGAGGTGAACTGAGGGATGAAGACAGACTGAGACTTATAAGGACAAGGAGAGGATAAGCAGAGGAGGAGGAGCCTCAGTACTAAAACTATTTGATCATAGTTCAGCTAACTTGAGAATTTTGGTATTTGCATCAGACTTAATTATTTCAAACAGAGCACATGTTTATTATTAAGCATAAGTCTAATAAATATATATTTCAGCTTTCAACTACTGATGTGACCATGAAGCAATAGCACATTGTAAATTACTTTGTCTTTGTACGGGTAAAAACTGCTACAAGTGTACTCCAGAAGTTGCTCATAAATCTATAATTTAATATGTGGATAAACAAATCAAATACAAACCAACGACTTACAGTGCTAATTAATGTTAAAAAAATCTGAGGCATTATATAACATTCTTTGATTACATTTTTAGCCATTTATTTGACTTTACTTCCAGCTGTTGATGCGTGTAAAACAGAATATAGTGAAGATATTTTGATAAATGCTGCCACCTTGTGGTTCAATGTGACTTTGTACAAACAGGTGAACAACTAGAGCAATTTTATTTATCTTATCTATATCACACAATTCTCATCAAAGAAATAATATAAAATAGTCATCTTCATCTGAAAAAATATATAAACATTTTTAAACAAATCTGTATTAATAGCAAACAAAAAGCCAACAGTTTTAAGGTGTCTGTGGTCCCCTCCTCCTCGCTCTTCTGAGTGTCGGCCTGGTGATTATCCTCTTCTCAGGAGCCCTCATCTGTGCGCGCAGAGGAGACCTGAGACCACAGTTGTGTAGGCCGCTGTATGTGGGCCGCTGAGGCAGAGCGTGTCTGCCGTCCTTGAGCTCATCCACAAAAGCTTCCACTCTGTCGAGCTGTGTGGTGAACTTCCCCAGCTCCTCCTTTAGGCTGTTAAACTGCCGGTAGAGATCTCCCAGAGCATCTGAAAGAGGCTGGATCCTGAGCACACGAGGAGACACGTGGAGACATACAGGAAATTGTTTCCGTGTTTGAATGACCATTCAAAGAACTTTGGCACTGCAAGATTTAATGAAATAGGAACAATGTTTATTGGAAAAACATAACTTAGAAGGGAACCAAATCAAATTGGCAGCATTAAAAGGGAAGTCACGACATGCTGTTAAGTAGAAACAGCCTCGCCGTCAACAGAAAACATCGGGAAAACAGACGTAAAACCGGAAGTCTCCTGATCAAAGTACAAGGAGGAGCACAGCTTTGGTCCAATAAGACAGGACCATCAGCCTGACCGGTCTCATTAAATACCATTGTAGGTGTTGGAATCCTGGTGCAGGACTTCATCACCAGATGAAATGGTCACTGACTTTGAGTAATATCTACCAGAACATTTCCAGTTTTCTTTTGGCACAGTGAGTATACTGAGGTCATTTACAAAGCAGTGTTGGCCTTATGTGGACAACAGCAATCATGGATCACTTTACTGGCACCGGCAGTTGTGTTTTCATGTGCAGCACAGAGCCGGTTACATAATTCCTAACTCATACAACTCTGAAGGCAAGTCAAATGTTCGCTGACATCACCGAGTGTTGTTTTTCCCGCACATTTGAACTTACTCTTGCTCAACACTTGGACTGTTTGGGTTTGGGTAGCATGTTTGTCTGCTATTATTGCTGTGTACACTCAGTTTAGTCAGAAGCTGATATCACTCACCTGCTGTATTCAGGAAGAACAGAAGCGTGGTCATTAATCAGCAGGTCTTTCACTTGGGTCAGAATAGCAAATTTCCAGTTGTCCAGCACCTGAGTCAGGTTGGAGCAAGTCTTGCCACTGGTTTGTTCTGCTGAGCACAGAAATGAAGCGCAAAAGCAAGTTGGCCTTTATTCACTCCGAGTTCACAAGGTTACATCACTGAAAATCATTTCGAAATGAAGTGGTGACATCATCTCGGACCTTTAGGGTCCCAGCGAGAGGTTTCCTGTTTCCATTTCTGAGCTCCACACGCTGATATGATGCACAGCATAATGACAGCTGCGTCTTTTCTCATCTGAAAAAATGAAAGAGGATAACTTATGGGTCCTGCTGAGGAACAAGCTCAATGGAAAGGCCTGCCAAGCCGAGTGACAAAATTACTAAATACTCATAAGATCACCTTTTGTTCACCAACTGGGTTTTTGCCCCACAAACAGCAAGAAATGGCATTTAAAGAAAAATAATTCTATCTTCAGTTAGAGTGAAGAAGTGTGGGTTTACTCTACCTTTTCCTGGTGAAGAAGCTCCAGATCCGAGTACCAGAAGAAACTTTATGGTGTGATCCTACAGCATTGAGACACTAAGAAAACATGAGTTGTGCAGCATTCTCTTATAACTCCTTCCCAAAACTCCCGGAGCAATTTCCCCACCTGATCCCATCCACGTCACTGATTCGGGGCGGTGACATGCTCAGTTCTCCTAGCATGTGTGCACACTGCAGCATTCACATGCACCAAAGCAAAATCTCCCTAAAACACATTCACACACATATGCGCCTCACTCCTGCCTCATCTCTGAAATGCATTATCTTCCCTGACACTCCTCGATCTTCCATCTCCACTCCACACATCTTTCACGTGCTGTGGGTGGCATGTGACAACTGTGCTCCATGTAGGCTTCCATCCAGAGAAGGTGTTTGATGTGGAAGTATGGCTCCAGGATGACATTCTTACTGCCTACTGTAATACAATCTGCTCAACATCTGGGCTATGACAGCAACACTTTAACAGTCAGGGGTGATCAAAACCTGGTGAACCATACTTACTCGAGGAAAATAATAAAATAAAAACATGCATTCAACCATATTAATGATAAAAGAGAATTTTCAACACCATTAGACTTTGAAAATGGGCTAGACGTCCAAGTTCACTTTAAATTATCCATTAAGGAGAGAATTTACAGCCTTCAAGATATTCCTCAAGTCTCTGTGTGACTTAGTGAAGTTGTTCACTCACCCTGACATGAATGCACCCTTAAAGAATCTTGATAACTATGGAAATTGATTTATGTTTGTCACAAGGTGATGCAATACAGTGCCTATAGTTTCATGGCTAATACAGATTTCATAACCTGGACACTTTTAAACTAATGATTTATTACCTACACAGTCTGTAACCTGCTATATATACAGTTCTCACTCACCCACAAACTCGTGTGTGGGTTACAATCATCTGCTCAAAAAACAGCAGGCTTTGGTCATATAAAATACCGGACAACACAAGTGCTTTTTCTTGCCTCCGATTTTTCTTTTTTTTAAATAAAATTCCAGCTCTGATTTATTTCAGATCCGAGTTCCTTATTCAGTTTGAAAGATGTGCCGCTGGGCATGCTGATGTCTGCAGATAGTCGTGCTGATATATGAGCTGAGGTGCACCCATCACTGCTGCAAAGGAATGTAACTGGGCAGTGGTCCCTGTCATCTGCAACAGATTTACACCCATGGAGACGGTATACTGCACTGTATGCTGTAGGTGGGATGGGCATCATCCCATATGGGCCATACATCTCCATTGCTGACAACAGGCAGGAACTAAATGCTTTTTAAATCCCATCCTCCCAAAAGATTTAAAAGAAAACAGGAAGATTGGTTCACTAATAACTATCTGTCATCCAACTTTTTGTTTCTGCCAGCAAGTTGTCACAATCAATATGCTTTCTTATTTAAGTGTAGACTCATAACTTACAATTAAGTGAAAAAAAATTTTTTTTGCTGGTGGTTATTTGTCTTTTGACCCCAGCAAGCTGGAGTTCATTTTCCCCAGTGAGATTTTCCGTGACCGGCTGAGAAACTGCAGGGCCAAACACGGAAAGTTGCCTCGTGCGCAACAAAGGAAAAAGCATTCACGTTTACTTTTTTATTTAATTTAAAGCTTATATGGGAAAGAAATTATTGAAAGCTAAGCTAATATTCTATTTTGTGCTGCTTTGGATAGTCCTTAAAAATCAACAGTTTTCACAAAGTTGCCATATTTTTATTGTGTAGTGAAAAAAAAAGAAGTTAGCTTTTAATTTTTCTTGCATTTCATTATTTTCAGCATTGCCATGAACTAGCCAGCAGCTGCTGCAGCTGATAATGAAATATCGTAGCATTACAATATTTATCTATAGAAATGGGATGGAGAAGGAGTTAAAAGTATCATAAAATGAAAATACTCAGAGTAGTTATTTTCCACAAATATTGCTCCATCACTGTAAATACAAGTGTTAAGAAACCTGCAGCTACAGTAAATCTCTATCTAATTAAAGGTTTCTAGGGAGTCAGTTTCAGTGACCATGACCAATTATTTTTTCTTTCATTAATCATATTAACATGGAAGCAGATTTATGGAAGCCTGGAGTCCATCATCAGTCTGTGCCTGCAGCATTGAGCAGACTTCCTTCCATTTCCCTGCAGCTCAGTTCGGCACAGCCAGAGGAAAGAATGACAGCAGTGGACCAGCAGAGCCAGAGAGTGAGATAAGCAGGCCACTCGCTTTCTGTTTTTTGACTCACGGTCACATCTGCGCTCTCGTGTGCTGCTTGTTATTGACTCTCAGTAGCACATCATTTCATAATGACTTTATCAGAGCCACAGAGGATTTTTACAGTGAAAAACATCAGGTGTTAAGTGCAAACAGAAGCATCGCCATGAGAATTGTTGCATTCCTTGTTTTTTATCACAGAAAGTCATCTATGAGCATTTCTGCCTTTGGTTGGTGTTTCAGTGCTCGCAGTGATTTTATTGCATTCAAAATGGCAAATTAAGTTTCCGTCCATGATACCAGGACAAGCTGAACAAAGTGCGTGTCCAAACAGCTCTCACTGCTGTTCTTTCTCTTTAGTAGATATAGTTATTGTCTCTCTGTGTTGCTCACTTACAAAGAAAGTATTTTACTTTAATAAAGAGAGATAGAAAATCAACAAAAAAAAACACATTATAAAAAATGTATTTGCTTGATTTCATTGAGTGCAATAAGTATTTGATCCCCCTGCAAAACGTAACTTGGTCCATTGGCTCCTCAATCCGGTGAAGTCGTCCTGCACCATTAGCAGAAGAAACAGACTTTGTGGCCATCCGTTCCAGCATGGTGTGTAACCAGTAGTGTTCCTGTTGACTGTGATCTCAGCTGCCTTCAGATCATTAAAAATGCCCCTTCTGCATACCTTTGGTGTAACGCAGCACCTTTCTCATGATCATCCTCACCATGAGGTAAGATCTTACATGGAGCTCCAAACTAAGAGCGACTGATGGTCACCTTCTCATCAAGCTTCCTGCTGGTGGCTTTTAGCCCCCAGCTTTGTGCAGCTCTACAATTTAGTCCCTGATGTCCTTTGCCCCTGGTGGTTAAGAAGCTGGATTGAAGGAAACGGATTTTGTGGACAGGTGTGATTTATACTCATGATTACATGATTGATTATAATCTGTGTGCTGCATGAGAGCACAGCCAATCAGTGAGAGCCAGAATTCTGGCTCCTACTTATTTCACTCAGTGTGGGTTTTTTCTGGATTTTTGGTTGATCTTCTGTCTCTCTCCATTAAAATGAAACTGCCATCAGAATTAGAGTCTGTTCATTTCTTTTTAAGTGAGCAAACCTACAAATTCTGCAGGGGATCAGATATTTATTTCCCCTGCTGTGTGCGAGTAGTCTTGACTCGAGCGTAGCTTACGCTATTCAGATCCCCTTTTTGTGTGTGTGTGTGTGTGTGTGTGTGCGTGTCTCCGACATGCTGCGATACCCTTTTAATCCCCTCACTGTGACTCTCACATGATGAAGAAATCCCACGCCTGAGGCTAAACACAGCAATGGTTACTCCACCTCAGCTCACATGCTCCTCTGTATTGCAGGAAATGAGTGCTCTGTGTTACATTTTACCTTGTGCCATCCTGACCAGCTAACATCTCCCAGTGTTTGACAAGATGAGGAGATTTTTGCCAATTAAGAGAATAACTTGGCCGTGGCTGAGGAGAGACGCTACTCAGAGTGAGACCACTCCACTGTTACCAAAGGTAGGTTTAAGTTTCTTTCAGAATAGCGTGTTCCTGTGCTAAAGTGTAGTTACTTTTCTGAGTTGGCTTCATTTGTTTGTTTTTGTGTGTCTAAAGGGAGGCTCTACAAAAAACAATGCTGAGGAGCTTGGCTTGGTCACTGCTGATTTTCAAGCAGGGACACACAGTGCACAGGAAAACAGCAGCCGTGAATTTGCGAGGATCCATCCCTATTACAGTTATTCTTTGATGGACTATTTCCTAAAATACTTTCTGATCCTCTGCAATCTGGTGTTCACAGTTCTGGACCTGATGATTCTTGGTCTGGGGCTGTGGGGTCTCATCAGCAAGGAATCCTTTGCTAAGGAGAAGCTCGGCAGTATCGGCACTGACCCGATGCTGGTACTTGTGAGCGTGGGCTTTGTGCTCACTATGCTGTGCCTGTCCGGCTGCGTAGGCGCTCTAAGAGAGAACCACTGCTTACTGAAGCTATTCTCAGCCGCTGTGTTGATGCTCATTACAGCACAAGTCATCGTCGCCATCTTGACCCATACTCTACGAAATCAGATTGGGGATTATTTGCGGTCAGGTATGTTAGCGGCGATGGCACGCTACCAAGACGACCTGGATCTGAGGTTCATCACAGATGAGATTCAGTCAAATCTGCAGTGCTGTGGGGCGGACAACTACCGAGACTGGGAGTCTAACATGTGAGCAACTTGGACATATTTTCTACTTTTTTTTTAAGTAACTCAAAGCCAGTCGGTCATGATGTAGGAATGTGTCGAGCAAGTTAATGAGCTGTGAAGTTTTTTTTATTGGATTTTTTTTTTCTTTCTCCTTTCTTCAGATATTACAACTGCTCAGCTCCAGGAGTGCTGGCCTGCGGCGTCCCTGCCACATGCTGTGTGGATCCTTTGGAGAACGGCACAGTGTGGAACTCTCAGTGTGGTGTCGGGGCCCAATTACTGGATGAATTTACTGCTCAGAGCGTGATCTTCCTGGGAGGTTGCCTGGGGGGGATCTCTCGCTGGATCGAGCAGCACGAGGGCCTGTTGGGAACAGTTGTCGCCGTCGTGTTTGGGGTCCAGATTCTGGTGCTGTTTATCACCGTACGACTGACGGAACGCATCAGGCGTCATAAAGTGTAGCTATGACATGGAGCGATGAGTAAAGCAGTTTGCTGGTCAGTGTTCAGTGAGTTCTGGGTGTCCTTAAATTCTGTGTGTCATTTCTGTGTGTATTTCTTTGTGGGACAGTTGTGACACTGTTATGATAGCTGTGTTCCCACCACAGGCGACCAGGTTCATGCAGAGGCAGGTAACTACTGGTCTTTGAAGGGCCATGAGGGGAATCTCAAAGCAGTGAAACAGTTTGATTATATACTTTATGGTGCACATTTAGTTACTATGTAACTAAATAATCTGAGCTGAGGTCAACAGAGTGACTGAGCCAACCTGCTGCAAACATGTGAAACACATGAGTAAGTCCTGCCACTGCTTTGAAAGCACACGCACTAGTTTGCCATGAGCATGCTTTGATGTTTTGTGTTCTGCGTGTTAGCTGATGTTGTGAGTTATGAGGAGGGTTTCATGATATAGAAGTGAGGAAAGTGTTTAATTGGATGTAACATAATAAATTCCAGCAGCTCCAGAATGCTCTTGTTATTTTCACACTCAATAAAATGTATTTAAATTATTGTGGTTGTTTATGTTTTCTTGTCTCCGGTGACAAAGGATGTGATATTGTTTCCTAACAGATGTTTTTCTCCAAAATGGGGTGTTGGAAAAGCTAAAAAAACTTTTTATGACCTGCATTTCTTAATGGCAGACAGGCTTAAGCTTTCTAGATAAATATGTAGTTCAACATGCAGTATGGACACTTAATGTGAGGGACATCTCACACAGACCATGTGTGAATGTGAACAGTAAGTGACTTTGAATGTGACATGTTTCTTCCAACCAGACAGTCAGGTGTGCCTAATAAAGTGGCCGAAGAGTGTATTTAATCATTTTACCTTGGCAAAAAACCCCATAAACAGACTTACTAACACTGGTTTCACAGCTTTATAAACACACACACACACACACACACACACACACACACACACACACACACACACACACACACACACACACACACACACACACACACACACACTTCTAATTCATCCGTATCGCACATTAAAAACAACTGGACCTGACGCTGAAACAGAAATCAGTGTTGTGTTTTCAGACATCATTTTGTAAAACAAGCGTATTTATCATTCCCAATGGGCACGAGCAAACTAAAGCTACTGGAAAACAAGCCTTCCTTGAACCTTGGAGGCTCTGCTGAAAGCAGTTAGGCTCTGCAGTGCTGAATCTGAAATTCATTTCCCTGCTGGAGTACTGAGGATTTTTCCCCTTTTTTTGGTATAACAATGATGAAAATGCACAAATACACGTCCACAAATCACACAATCACCCTAGACAGCGGCTAAACCATGTTTTTGTTTGAAAATAAAATGTTGCTTCATCTCCCAGCAGGCCACACTGAAGATTAACAAATCCAAATCCAACATAATTAGAAAATCCAGAAATACTAACTTGTGCAGCGGCAGCAGCAGCAGCAGCTCTGTTTACCAGACACAAACTGGCACAGAGACCGACTGTGGTCCATTTAATTGCAGAAGATTTTTTTTCTTCTGTTTGGAGCAAAAACTCAGCACCAAAAATAAAGAATGGCGGCCTTCCGTCACTTGAAGAGTTTGCCTGGTTTGGAGCAGTCGAACTCTTCACACTTCAGATCTCCAAGCAGGAGAAAGTGGCTGCATGCTTTTACAGATGACATTTTAACAACACGACATCCCCCTGTTTCACCTACAGACAGTCGACTGGCAACCAACAACTGTTTTCTTTTTCACTGTTGCTGGGACACTTTGCTCCGACCCCCCCTCCCTGTTCTACTGTGATTAGTTGTCCTGCGGTCACATGGCTCAGGGGCACTGATTAGAGCCCAGTGTTGATAATTTAGCAACTTTTTTTTTCCCCGAAAAAGTGATACTAACGACAAACTTTTGGAGCGTTTTGGAGATAGACTGGAAACCTGAAACCCTCCGCTGTCGTCGCGTTTTGTGTTGATACAGCCTTCACCCTGCATCCCTTCTTGTGCTTTGGCCTCGCCCGGACTTCCTTTCGACACCGAGCGGGTCCCCCCCAGTTCCAGTGACCTCAATAGGTCACATAAAACAGCCCCAAAATGGTTTCACCTGAAACCACTGATTGTAATGACCCACGCCTCCTTTCACACCTTGGTGCACATGAACAATAGAGGGTCATAACCACCTCCAGGGGACTAAGCCCACTGAGGTTCAAATACCCTACCGAGGAGCTGGGAGAGCCATGTGGCTGCAGTGAGTGCGACAGCAGAGCAACAGGTAGAGGAACCTTTTGGCTGTGAATAAGAACAATGCAAACAGGGATACGTGTTGGACACAAACTCTGTGGCATAAAGACTTGAAAGACCACGAAGAAAAAAAATACTTTGTCCCGGAACAAGCAGAAGGAAGGAAACCCTCAGACAGACCCAGACCCCCCCATCACAGAGGCAACCGCTGCCTCAGTCCTTTCACACAGACCACACCATGAATACCTGTCAGGTGTACAAGAT
>VOQJ01009127.1:9249-30716 GCA_015052665.1 Apistogramma diplotaenia
TATATATATATATATATATATACTAGCTTTCATTAATGCATCTCTCTTCTACTTCCTGTTTTCACATTTTTCCTGATTGCTTTCACCTGTCCCTTGTTTTTCCCTGAGCTGTGCTCACTTACCTGATTAACTTGTGTGTGTTTTGTCACAATGTCTGTTTAACTTCTCAGTGTGTTCCTTTGCTTGCTTTGGATTCAGTTTACCTGTTGCTTGAGGACTCTTTTCTTTTGTTGGGCTTTGCATCAGCCAAAATAGCGGTCTTTGGAATCTGCATTTCGGTCCTAATCCTGCAAAGCTTGACTGTCAGATATTCAAAGAATCTTAACTAGCTGCTTTCATTGTGGCAGAGCAGCATCTCTACTCTGAACCACTGCCTAATGAATGAGCTGATCACCCTTTCTCAAAGGGTGAGCACAGACACTCTTTGGAGAGAGCTCATTTCCTTTGGAGGGAGTTCATTTCCTGTTCATCATCTTATTCATTTGGTCACTACCTACAGCTGGTGGCCATCAAATGCTGATTTTCAAGTAAATCATCAGCTTTACCAATGTACATGAACTCCTCTACTTGAGGCAGCCATTCATCCTCAACCTTAAGCAGGCAATACTTTTGTTTTCCCCGAGAACTTCACACTTTGAGGAGAAGACTCTCAACCACATTGCTTTGTTACTTCAGACCACCTCAGTGTACGCTAGATGTAAGCTACATAAGACCACTTAACTGGACTAACTACAGTATGTGCCACTGCAAAGCAAGCTTGAGATTTTACAGGGGCCAAATGAGACTGTAGGTCCAACAACACATTCTCCAGAAACACATTATTAGACACACAGAGATATGTATTTTCCAAGTCAACAAAACACAGGTAGACTGGAGGTGTGCACCCTCCAGTTGAGCGCTGAGTGTTTCAAGATAATTAGCTTTAAAAAAGACAGGAAGATTAGCAAATTTATATGTAATAAATTATTAAACATCACAAGTCAGGCCACAACCTATCACAGTATGTTGTGTTGTATTCCTAAGGATGTTTATTTTTATATGAATGGTATGCGATATAGTAATTCTAAATGTATGTTACACAACATTAGTTAAAAATGTAAATAGATTGGTCTTACTTTTCTTCTGCCAGAGCATGAGAGGAAAGATCCACTGTGGAACAACACTAAACACAGGCAAATATAAATAAACCCACACAAACACCCTGTGATTACATTATTCATAGCACTACTGAGTGCTCTTGCGCTGAGTCCGAAAACACACAATGACCTGCTGTACAACACTGAGTGATAACAGTATCAGCTAGATTGTCTTACACAGAGAGTGAAAGATGATGAAAGCTGAAGTGAGAGAGCGAGATGGAATAGAGAGCGATATAGAGAGACATCGAGAGACTGAGCTGTTAATGCAACAAGATGTATGTGTGCTCTTCTTGCATTCAGTCTAGCTGCCTAGAGTGCTGCTAGCTTGGAGAAGTGCTAATGAGAAGGTGGGTGCACATGTTCTACATCATTAAATAATAGCCTCTTGTAATACACATATGCTCTCAAAACACACATATTAAATATTTACACTGAGAGAAAAAGTGTGTATAAATAGAATAGTTTACACCCATAAATATGCCCTTACATATAAAAACAACCAAAATGGTGTGTGAGGACTACATGAAACAAAGTTATGATTTTGACTTATGAAGAACACTGCAAACCTCTGCCTACATTTAGGTATGGAAACCAAACAGAAATACAACTTAATGAGGATAAATTGGTTGCTTTACAACTGAAAGCGCCTCTCTCAATTCTTGCTCCCTGTCTACTGTACGTTGCATGCCTTTAAAGGGAATGTTCACCATCCTATATATTCAGAATTCATCACAGTACAAAAATAAATAATAAAATAATATTAGTGAAAGTTAAAAATGATCTTCTTAAGGTCTCCGACAGCGAAGTCATCTCCGTGCTTGTCCTGGTAGACCTCAGTGCAATGGTCGACACTGTTGAACATGATTCACTGCTCAAAAAAATTAAAGGAGCACTTTGAAAAGAAATAAGATCTCAACGGGAAAAAAAATCATGCTTGATAACTATAGTGATATGGACTGGGTAATGTGCCACATTGTTTGATGGAAATAAAAATGATCAACCTAAAGAGGGCTGAATTCAAAGACATCCCGAATATCAAAGTGAAAAAATGATACAGCTCGCTAGTCCATTCTTCTGAAATTTTATTGCAGCAGCTTAGAATGGTACTCAGTATTTTGTTTGCTGGAGCATGCTCCTAATGAGATGAATCAAGTCCTGGGGAATCTCTTCCCAGATATGGAGGTCCTGAACAGTCTAAGGTGCAACCTGGCTGCTCAGGGTGGGCCACAAAAGATTAAGAGATTTCACCGCGATACCTAATGGCAGTCAGGATATTCTTGCCTAGCCCGTAGACCCCGGTCTACGGCCCTGTTCGGCTCTCCTACATTAACTGACTGGAATCTCTATGTATTGAAACCTTCTACCAATGGCATGTATTAATGTTCCATCCTGGAGGAGTCGGGACTACCCGTTCAACCTCTGTAGGTTCCACGCATCGCCTCATGCTGCCAGTAGTGACACTGACCCTAGCCAAATGCAACTCTAGTCAAAAGAAAAAAGAAAAAATAAGAAACAGTCAGAAAGATGAGGGAAAATGTCAGTGGCCTCCACCTGTAAAATAATTCCAGTTTTGGGGGTTGTATCACATTTACCCATCTAGTGCACCTGTTGATTATTTAATCAACATCAAAGCAGCTTATTAAAAGGTGTTCATTTAGTTTTTTTGATCAGTGCATTTTATTACAGAGATTAAAGCATGCTATAAGTATTGAAGGTACTGCACTGTGGTGGTTTAAATCATATTTATAGATTCATAGACTCAGATTTGTTAATTTAAATGGGGAGTCTTATTCACACACTAAAGGCAGTTATGGATCTCCACAGTATTCTGTGCTAGGACAAATCGTATTTACTTTAGGCAGTGGCGCTGTAGGTGGGCGCTTGCCTTGCAACCGGAGGGTTGCTGGTTCGAGTCCCCATCTGAGTGCATGCTATCGTTGTGTCCCTGGGCAAGACGCTTAACCCCACGTTGCCTAGTGTGAATGTGGTTGATTGGTGACGTGGCAGCCACGCCTCTGTCAGACTGCCCCAGGGCAGCTGTGGTTACATTAGTAGCATACCACCACCGAGTATAATTGAGGTGTGAATGAATAGTGCATATAATTGTAAAGTGTCTTGGAGTGTCTAGAAGAGCGCTGTATAAGACTAATGCATTATTATTATTATTATTATTTATACATGCTTCCCTTAGACACTATTATGAGAAGGCATAGCACACATCTTCAGTGCTATGCAGATGATACTCAGCTTTGTCTAGCCATGAAGTCTGCAGGAGTTTGGTAAAGACACAAAGGTATGGATGACCTCTAATGTCCTGCTTTTGAATTGAGATAAAATTGAAGTTCTTGTATTTGGCCCTAACAATCTTAAAAACAAGGTATCTAACCAGATACTTACTCTTGATAGCATTACCCTGGCCTCCAGTAAGACTGTGAGGAACTAAAGGTAGTCTGCTTCAAAACATTTACAAGAAAGTCTGGTTTCCTTGGAAACAAAATATAAAGAAACATAAGAAAACAAGCCATTCAAAGGACAAAAAAAGGTGCAAATTAGTTTAGTGGGTTGTTGATGATTCCTGAATTAATACAGAAAGATGTGTTTTCAATTATCCTCTGCCTAATGACTTTAATATGGGAATTCTTGAGTTCTTAATTAAAACAGGTAGAAATGTGACTTCCAAATCACTATAGCACGTGCAAAAACAAAGACTGCAAAAACAAAACAAACAAGCATCAAACAGAAGATTTCAATTAAATCTAGTTTTAAAATTTTATATCTGACACTGAACAAATTAATACAGAAATTAAAAAAGTCATGTCACTTTTCTGTGCATTTTTTTGTGTATATCATTTAAAGACTCATCTCACTTAGACCACATAATATTCACATTTAAAATGGCCTTTATAAAAAGAAACACTATTTTGAACAATTTTACTAATGTATATGTGGAAGTGTGTGCTGTGTGGGAGTGTTTTATTAGCCCCAGTGTTACTGCAGCACAGTAACACTGTTATAAGTTGGCTGTACACACAACATACAGGGAACAGGAGAATGTCAAAATAAAACAGGAAGACTGTGGAAGCACAACTAAATATAGAACAGGGGAAAATGACACAGAGGTGAAAGGCATTGGAACTCACAGACATGGGGAGGACAAAAGCAATAAAGGCAAACAAGAATGAAATACAAGAACTATGACTAAGAAAACTTAGAAACACAACAGAAATATAACAAAATGACACACTGCCACTGGTTCTGAATGAAAGAAAAAAATTTGGCTTTAACTTACATGTAAGTGGAGTCAAAGCATTTATTCAGACTTGAGCAGTTCATTGCTTCTTTGAGATGACTAGAGGTTTACATGTTTGTCAGATACTCCGGCTTCCTCCCACAGTCCAAGGACATGCATGGGGTTAAGTCAATTGATGATTCTAAAGTGCCCATTGATAAGAACGTGAGCATTCAAAATATGCTTTGAAAATTGAACATAACTCCTCATTTTTGGATAGAGTTTACTACACTTTCTTCCACTGAATAGTTTTCTTCCATCTTCCGATAAGATTCAAGTGAGTTAAACGTAGCATATAAAACGTTAATATATGTTACAATGCAGAATTAACAACTAGACAAACAAACAGATATTAATCCTGTGCTTTTCAAATACGTATGAATGGGATGTTACTGGAATCTCAGATTGTTCAAACTGGTTCGACCTCAGAGGGCAGCTGTAGCATTTAAACCCCCAGTTCAGTTTGTTGTAAACTAGGAACTGAAGGAGCCACCTCAGTCTTCTCCTTCAATGCCTAAGGTGCTCCAGTGGCACTTTGTGTGAGGGCTTTTTAATAACAAAGCCTGTTTGAATGCTGGAACAATGAACAGGAGCTGCATTACAGGCCTGACATTGCAGTAAAATGCCATCACATTGCCCAAAGGGCTAGACTTAACCCAACTGTGAAATATGCTTCTTTGAAAGCAAGGGGTTGAGGATAAGGAGAGGAAGAAGGAAAATGCTTTCATTTATTGGGCTTTGAAGGGCCAGCATCAGTGTTCATAGGCGGCAGTGTTGAGTCTGCTTATATTTGTAAATGGCAATAAGTCAAAATGGCCGTTTTCTAACGAACTTAACCAGCCACTGTCTTTGTGCTCAAGTGGCACTCTTTACCTCTTGAAACCTTGATGGAAATAAAGTGGGTTTGATTAACAACAAAGCTTTATTTATCCATTTAAAACCTCAACCATGAAATAATTGCAAGTGAATTATCTTTTGTAAAATTTAAAGCACTGTGTTTATTGACCACCAAATTAACAAATTATATATGCATTCTATATATGAATTTTAATTTAAATAAGTTTTGCTACATCTGGCATTTGTCTGCAGTTTATTGCTTACAGCAGCAATGCATGTGTCTGATTGTATACATCAGGTTTTTCAGGAGAAAAATAATCACACAGATAACAGAGTTCTCAAAAATTCATATTACAGGGTTATTCATATAAATGCTTCACCACTTTTTGTGGTTTATATGTGGCATATGGTTCTTACTCAAAACAAACCCAGTGGTACATAATGTCACTGTATAGTCATTTTCTAAGCATTATATGAAACAAAGGTAACAGACACAGGGCAAACCGCAGGGATGCAAGCATCTTCTTTACATGTAGAATATAGAGCAAGCCTGAAAACCCATCACAAATTGCCTACCAAATTGTCTTCTGAAATGTGCTTTTCAAAAAGTTTTTAAGAGTAAGTTTATTTGCCTTTGCTAAGCTTGCTCTGCCACTCAATTAATGCATAAGAAATATTAAAGTAACAGAATGAAGAAATCATTTTGGGATTGTCACGCTCAAATCACAGCTGCAGTTTCACCTCTGGCCTGTTGATTACAATGCAGCTGCAAGTACAGCTGGAAAGCCGCACTGACCTGTGTCACAAGATGAATTGTAATCAACTGTGGAAGGACATCTGGTTATGGATGGTGTCTTGAAAGCATTTTTTCAAAAGAGTAATAAGCTGTGGCTTGCCGTGATGTTGGATGGATTCTTTTTTGGAGGGAAAAAATGTGGAATGACATCCAGTTTGTGCCCGTACTTCCAGCGATTCAGCATCTTGATCATTGTGGTAAAACATATATATCTTTGTTGATCGTTAATAAACTAATAGCACAAAGCTGGGTGAAAACTTTTGAAGTGTCAATGTCCTTTGTGTTAAACTGAATTTAAAGGAGCTATTAGTTTTAAAATTTATGCTATATCCATGATATTGTTGTATATTGTTAATTACGTATTAAGTATTAGTAGATGGCTTAATTTTGTCAGTTGTGAATTGTGTATATTTAAATTCCATGTCACAGTTATTAAAAGTTTCTGCTCATAGGTACATTAGGGCAGCTTGATTTGACGAGCAGCCTAGATTGGAGCTCTCTCTGCTGAGGATTATAGACATGCGTCTCTGTTGACCTGACATCAGGCCTTTACTTGGTTTGAAAAGAAGTCGCATTGGACTTTCTTGAAGGTAGCATTCTCAGTGAGCCGTGCTGTCAGTGATAACCCAAAGCTCATATCAGAGAGCTGAGGATCAAGCTGCTACCAAGCCAGCTGAGGTAATCTGTCACACCAAGGTAGCCCCTGAGACAACGGGTGGTAGAATACAGATATACAGTACACAGCCTTCCTACACACATCACAAAACACAGACACAGGAATTTTTCTGTATGTATAAACTACCATGATACACGCATGCAAAACACAATCCTAAAATCCTGTAGAGAAGCTCTGGTGCTTGGATCAGCTTTAACACTGGACACAGCATGACGCTTCACTTCATGACTGCCTTCTAAGGCTCCACACATTATTCTAAATGTTACAAGGCTGCAGATTACCACAACAAGATCATCACATTTAGATCTTAGCAGTTCGAAGGCAAACGATGTACTTTTCACCAGAACACATGAAATGTGCTCTGTTTTCATACCCATCTCAATAAAATTGTTAAAAAAATTTGTAAAAAACAAAACAGAAAAAAAACACCTAGCCACTAATCGTTCATACTGTATAACAAAATCAAAGTTACTGCAAAGTTTAGCACTGTGAGAAAGTTTTCATATGAATTCCTGCAGCAGCCAAGAGGCCAAAAACACAGGAAATCTGAAAAAAAACAATGCATGGAAAAATACACTAACATTAATGTGACAGATTAGAAACAGCAGACTGAAAACTGTAACTGTAATTTCCCCTTTTTTGTGGGATCAATAAAGTATTCTATCTAAAAATATTCTGTTGTAATTTGCAGAAACACAGATGCTTCCTCTGTGTCTGTCGCTCTCTCTCTCTCGCGCGCACACACACGCGCGCACACACACGCGCACACACACATATATAAATACACACTTATACAAATACAACCTTGGTTGGCATGAGGTAACCTCTGCTACCATAAAAACAAGGACAAACATCCAAAACCCTTCACATGATCTTGTTATCTAGAATTAGCAGCTAGTAAAATGATAGCACAGAGGAAAGAAATGATGGATTTGTGATGAGTGGGAATGAAGAAGGGAGGTGAATTAATAATAATAAAAAGCCACATTATGTAATACTTTGATGCTTGAAGCAGCAAGAGTGAGAGTGTACATAGACTGTAGGGACTTTAGAAAGATGGACTGTTATTATTAGAAAGGTTTTTCTCGTTGCTGTATGTGTTGGTACAATGTGAAATAAATGGTAATGAAGCACTGCAGGTTTCATATCATTGTCTGTATTGCTTATCTTTCTGACTGGTACACCAAACAGGAATATGACTTAGTATCTCGCTAAGTTTCATGTTGTAAATAAACACTAATGGTAAAGTCTTCAAAATGAATTGAAAATAGCACTGACATTTGTCTCTAGATAAATTATGAGTCTTATCATTCTGACTACTTGAGTAACCAAAATGGAATTAAAAAAAAATCATGCTAAAGATCTGGATTGGTATGGATTTGGTAAGGACATCTAGGTCAAAGTTAAGTTAAGAACAAACAACAAAACAGTAGTATAAAGATAGCTTTAAAAACCAAGCAAAACATTTTCCAATAAGAAGGTAGTGACAACAACCCATGGGCAAAGAATTTAACTGCCAACGCTCTCATAACCTTAAAGCTGTGTCACCTTCACCAAACAAATTATTTTTCTCACTTTATGACTGCTGCACTCAGGAAAATGAAAAGCAAGATAAATTATACAAAAAATGGAACACTCACCAACACATGAGCCATCAATCTCCTCGTACCCAATGCTGCACACGCATCTTCCCAGTGGAACCAACCAGTCCCCATCAGCTCCACAGAAAAGTTTGGGTGTGTCTCTTTCTTCAGCATGGTCAACACAGGCCCCCCTCACTTCCACTAAAGAGGAAGAGTCCACACGAGGCACTGTATCTGGAAATGAGGCGAGGTTCCTCAAGGTAAATGGGCATTTTTTATAGTAAACCCTCACAGACACTAATGCGATGCAGGCACCAATGTCCTGGAAAGCCAGATAAAAGCCCTTCCTGGTTATGGGTCCGACCTCCCGCACCTCCGTATTGAGTTTGAGGATGCGATCTCCGAGATCCATCTGAGTGAAGCTCTCATCAGCAGCAATGGTGTCAATCTTGGTGTACTGTGCAGGCCTGAATTTGACACCATGTGCCTCATCTGTCTCATGATAGAATAGATTGAAGGTCTCCTTGCAGGTGCCAGACACCCAAGGAATTGAGTTGCAGTCACGCAGGGTGAAGCGAAGCTCAACATAGACTTTTTGGGCTGCCTGTCGTGAGATCCAGTTGGAGCGAAGCCAGTTGTTTTGGTTGGGCTCCATCACATTGCAAACCTGGAAAGTGTGGATGGGTCGGTTGTGCTCGTCCATCTCTGTGATGGCGTCCCACTAAGGGAGAAATAACGAGAGTGTAAAGAGTTGAGGGATAGAAGAGGAAAGAAGGGGTAAAAGGGACAGTCAAAGAAAGAAACTGAGTATTAATTCAAGCTCTGCTAGCAGGCATGACAGATGATGGCATTCAATATAAAATTGAAGGACAAAATGAACAACATCCTAATAAAATATTCATTTTTTTCAAGGGTGGTACTGAAGGAAAACTTTGGTCATTTAAGTCCAAAAGAATGATCCTATACAGAGCATGAATGCAATGTGGAAACTGTAATATCTGCCTGCCTCTTTCTGCCTATTATGAGATGCTTTGTGTCCATATTCAAATCAAGTTTTGACAATAACACATTTACTTGTTGAGATATCCTTCTCTGGACTAAGGTTAAAGAGAATGCCAGCAAGACCATTTCAGGCCTTACTACAGTCACGCAAAAAATCATTAACAAACTAACAATCTGTTTTCCTTGTATTCCTATAGGTAGGTTTTCTCCTAGTATGATGTCTTTCTCCAGCTGCCTAGTCATCAGCTCTCCAAGTTCCAGGTCACATGATTAGGGAGCATTGCAGCTTTGCAGGGTCATTAGGTTACCTGTCCCCATGTTGATGGGAAAGAAGTTAATGGGGGTTTTTAGCCTCCTGGTCCTCTAGCACTCTCAGGTTTTATTAGAGTGGGGACTTGCTACATGGGTGACCCCAAAACCACCCAACATTGACCTCAAAGAATCAAATTACCTGCCTGGGAAAAAAGGCTCTCAAATCAGTTCACTCACAATACAGTGTTGGACTCTCCACAAGCTGCAGTTTACCCTTGTTTACCCTGTTTGTGTGTATTGGGTTTATATTTAGACTCAAATTTATCCCATTTACCTCACAGGTTATACTGTATACGAATCGGGTTTATTTTTACCCATCGCTACCACTACTATCAGTACTTTCCATACATCTTACTAGATGTAACACTGAAAGCTTGATTTGGTCACTGTGACTTCATGGACCTTGCTCATGGTGTATGCACATCTGTCTCCTTCTGCGAGTCAAACACTAAAATCAACAGTGTTTTCCTGAGATATGCTCCAAGGTGTAAAATGTCATGTATAAAGCTTTTAATTACAAACATTAACATAAGTGATTTTACTACATCAAACATACACACATTTCATGTTCCCATTCTTAGGTCTGGGGGGAGAGATGTGTGTTCTAAATGATGGCTGTAAAATAGCTTGTTTATAGGCAAACAAAATCCGGAGGGTTGCAATGGAGCCGCTGGTTAATTTACCAATACTATTTGCCTGATAAGCTTGCACATTTAATAAGCTGTTTTTTCACTTAGCTAAATATTACCACTTGATGAGAGTAGTAATCAAAGCCTAATGTTTGCTCTCACATACTCATTATCCTTTTTAATAACATGTTCTAATTCAATCATCCAAAGACAGCAGGTTTTAATCTGCTCTCTGCTCAAGGTGTAAATGTAGCATTACAGTCAAACAAATTGAATTTGATTAGATGTGATGTTGCCATCAAAAGTACACACTAAATTCAGCTGGACAAAGTGTTTTGGAGGGGATGAGGCATAGTGATTAAAAACAAAACAAACAAAACAAAAATAAAAAAAAAAAAATAGAAAAAATATAGAAATATGCTAAATTAATACCAATAAACTTGGAAAAACACACTAACAGATAAAGAAAAAAAGTAAGCCAGAAAATGTGGATTATTCTTTTCGATATTGAAAAAAAGTGATTGTGAACATTTGTAGACATATGGAGTTTTCTCTTTGATAAACCCAAATGGATTAATTTGGATACCAAAGCTTTTAAAATATGATTTCAAAAGAGTTCTCTATGATACAATCTATGCCATGGCTCCAGAGAGAGAAAAGCCAGTTAAGGACTTCTCCAGGATTATCAAGAATCTGAGCATAAAAGCAACATTTTCCAGTGATGGAAAATGTTTTCTTCACTGCTACTCAAATGTTTTTTATTTAAGAAAACTACACTTGACAATGAGGGCCAACATATTTCTGATTTAAGGTATTACCAAAGTGATTCATGATATTATGAATATATAACCATTCTTCCAAGATTTTAATATTTTTTGACAAACTGCGATGGTTCATCTCAGCGTCTAAACTCTCTTTCATGGTTTTGGAAAGCCCTCTTGTAGAACTCAGTTTATTTATTCTGTGGGTGACTTTGAAAGCGGCATTTTAATGTCTTTTAATGTGCCTCACAGATCCTAGTAATTTTTTAACAAAGCAATTTTCATGGTGGTAACTATTATTGCTTAAGAAATGCTGAAGTTGCATGCTTGGTATCACAGTAGATGTATACTAGAGCTGTGCCATATCATTAAATTAAAAATGTCATTTTGCATTATCATTGCTATATCAATGCTACACATTCACGTTCCCTAGTGCGCACAACAACAAGGCAAACCCAGGCATCTCTGAGAGCGAGAGCCACGTGCCATCTTGTGATAATGATATAGGACCTAAAAAAGGAGCTACTTAAACAACCTTCAACAAATTACAGTACTTTACAAAGTATTCAAGGAAACTATTCCTGCTAAAGGTTGAAATGGCATACTGTTTTTTCTTCTTGAAGCTAAAATACACCCAAGATACAAAGGAAGTACTAACAGCTTGCAATCTTCTTTTTCTGCTTCCACCTCTGTTACATCAGCCCTCTGCATATCCTCCATCACTACGTCCATAAATCTTCTGAGGTCCACTTTTTTTGTGCCTAGCAGCTCCATAGTCAACATCCTTTGTCCAATATATCTACCATTCCTCCTCCGTCAGCTCTGATCTCATCTGTCAACTTGTCCACCACCATTGCAAGCAAAAAGGGGCTCACCCCAGTCCTGCCTGAAACCCATTGGTTTAAGATATTATTGGTACCCAGGAGCTGTACTCGTTAACATGTCTAATATTTAACATTTGTTGTTCTTTTTTTAAAACTTTGTTGGATGTTCAGCTTAGCCTGGAACTTGCTCCGCTGTTTAAACGTGCTGATTCAATCCACCCTTCAGGCTTTTTCAATCTTATTTGACCACTTGGTCAGCTGTTGACCTGCAGAGGCGTCTGTAGGAAGAAAGATGCATCAGCACCCTTGAGCACAGCTTTCTTCCAGCAGTGGTAGGTGCCTTACCTTAGAGGAACAACTGAAGAAACCAAATTATACAGGATAATGGTGCATCCTAGTTTAAAAGGTTTACAGGTTTAGAATATTGTGACTCTACAAATGGCTTCAAGCTCAAACCCAAAGAGAATACGATTGTTATTTGGTAATTTAAACAATAATGCTTCAAATCTATACCTTCAGCCTTTGTCATAGTGTTACAATGGCATTTAAAGAGGTGTTAAGTGAAGACCCATGCTAAGTGTTGAACAAGTGAGTAAGCCATGTAACCTTAATGTGTTACATGTAAGTACATGGGTTTAGTGACCACTAAAAATGTTGAATTAGTTCTTTACGTATGCTTGCACACAAACAGGCACACAGAGGGAGAGCAAGGTCAAACATACCCTTCAGTCTCTCTGAGCAGGACATTTTTATAGGGCACCAAAGCACTTCTTTTTTGATGAGACTCAGGGTAAGAGCTAATATCATATGAAATATAAAATCCCTTCTATTAGACAGCTTTTTAATAGAGAATTATTGAATAAGAGACACAAAACTGAGGAAGAAAATAGAAAGCAGTAAGAGAAGGGAAAAAACTAGTTACAAATACGCGGAGGTCAGAAGATACTGTATAAGAACAGAACCAAAGTCAGATGGCAATCAAATGAGCTTGAATGGCAACGTAGATAAACCAAAGTGTCCAGTGTCAGAAAGATTAAGGCAGCAATATCAGAGTGATTCATCTCAGAGGGGTAAAAACAATCCACTGTGACAGAAACACGCAGCTGTATAAACCGCCAACGAAACACCACTCATACTGTAGCTGATCCACAAGACCTCCAAGAGTTTGACATTTTGTCAGCTAACTGATAATATCGAGCAGCTATGTGCAGCACTTTAAAAAAAAGTCACCGGAGATTTACATTTTGAAGCTGGAAAACAAAACATGCATTTCTTCTTGTATCAAATTTCAGTGACAGCATCACCCCTGTGGGCCAAGCCTGCAGTCCACTTACAACCTGCAATCCCCTTCCACACTCCACATCATTATTGTATGTGTGCTGCTGCTGGGTTGCAATCTCAGTGTTGGATGACTTCTTTTTCAAAGTGCCAAACTTCAAGTCTTGCCTGGACACCTCACTACCTTGCCATCCAGGCTTAACATGCATAATTGAAAAATGGCCAGAAAATGTGGTTGATTGATTGTAGCCTGGGACCAAAGCCTTTACAGTCCATCTCTCTCACCCATGCAATCGAGCCAGTCATTTTACTGGCCACTCGCCTGGGGGTGAGCTCCTTTTATTAACACTGTGAAATCCAGAGCCCTATTGAGAGTTAAACTTAACTACAGTGTCATAACCAGCTCAGCTCATCTTCACTTGAAATTAAATATTTAGCGATCCTAAACATTCCCACTACTCGGTTGGATATGAGCCTGTAAAGAAAAAGAATTAAAGATTATTTTAAAATCCAAAGTCCGTCTCTGTGAACGATGTGTTTTGACCTACTATAAAAGACGCAATAATGACGTAGCTGACATTGTGGCAGGTTAAAGAGCAATGCTTTAATGACAAGATGAACTTCTTTTGCAGATTATGGCTGACACATATTGCAGTTTTCCAAAACACATTTATATGCAGAATCTAAAAAAAAAACAAAGACTTTTCCTTTCCATATATTCTCTATTCCACATGCTCTAAGCATACCACACACTGTGGAAAAGCAGCAAGGCACTAAGGAGATTTTATTCTGAGCACTTAGCTGCTGCACATTTTGTAAGTGTGAACAAACCAAGTAGTGGGAGTTAAGTGGCCACTAGAGATAAAACTAGCAGCTGTTACACCAATACCATGAGATGGTATCTGTGCATGTGTAGAATAAACATTAAAATCCCTAACAGACACAAAGTCAGATTCAGTCACACAAATGAACGTGCACTCTCTCAACTCCAACTACACTCAATTGCTCAATTACATTGTGCATTTTAACTATTTACAGGTAGTATCAATATAAACAGTCCAGTGCATGGAAATGACCAAATTTAAGGAAGCTTAAATATATTCTTATAGTTTAACTATTTGTTGAGACTGAATAATAAATAAATGCATACATTTTATTAAAGCTATCTTGCGTGAAAGTTGGAAGGGGGTGTTTAAACAATTCAGGGACAAATACCAAAAGTCATGTGGGCTCCTAAGAGGACACTGACAGTAGAGAGAATACACAGGTGTTCACCTGAGCCCACAGGAGATTGGATCTGTATAAATATTCAAAATTTAAAACTAAAAGTCCTGTTACCTTACACTTTATACACAGAGTGAGAATTGATTCTGCTGGTTGTGCACTGCCCACACACACACACGCAGTGTCAAAGGAGTTTGCTGCTGGTGTTTCTAATCTCCAAAGACTCCTCTGAATTAGCAAGATCCAGTTATATAATGCTTTCTGACCATTTTTGTTTCAATTTCCATCCAAAATTGTTATGTAAGGCTTTACTGGGTGCACACATTCAAGTAAGTAATTTGTTTTTCTGTCTTGTGATTCTGTCAGTTTTCTGAATTGAACTTTGAAATTTAGCATTTTTCATGGTTTTCTCTCGAGGCAGAAAAGGCTGGGCTCTGGTAACAGAAAAACATTCGAATCAAATCCATATGACAGATAATTTGGTGCTATTTAGAAACCATATTATTTCTTGAGATTCACTAGTGTTTGTTTACAAATGTTATAGAATTTCATCCTAGCAAATCATTTTTTTCCTCTTTCTAGAAAGGGTTCACACTTAAGGCTTTTCCTTTTGTTCTGGGATTTATCTCTTAATTTTCTATTTTTACATTCTGTTGTTTCGTCTGTCCTCCGCTTGTCTCGTTTTATCTGCCTGAGGTGTGTTCTATCCCCTTCGTTCTCGTGCACTCTGTTTCCTGTGCACTTACTCCTTGTGAATCCTTGTGTACTGCCATTGTCAGTGGAACGGAGAGATTTTTATTTTTATAATTGTAGCGCATCCCTTTGTAATGAACGAAAACACACACACACACACACACACACCAGTAATAGTTATTAGAGAGACGGATGAAGAATCATAGCTCACTGGGGAATGCGATGCCAAATCTTTGATGTTAAGAAAAAAGGTGCAATGAGAGGAAGGTAAATCAAACAGGTTTTTTTATTATTATTTTTAACTGTAGAAAATTAATAATTGCTGGCTGAAGAGTTGTGACTGCAAGAAAAATAAATGTCCCCCTCCCCCCTCTAATGAAATTTGCTCTCAGAACCTACTGGATTTATTTTTTGTGGGTTTTTTTTTTTACATTGAAATCACCTCATTAGGACCAACAGCAGGTGAGTCACTTAAAAATACTTGTTATGCATGCATCTTTTCACCGTTTTTGTAGAAAAAAAATAATAGTTTTAAATGAAATCTTAGATAAATAGACAACTACCCTGCATTCAGGCCAAATCTACACAGTTTTTTCTGTGTCTATTTATGAAGTGAAAAGTATGTTTGCATACGTGTGCACACACCGTGTCTGTATGTGTGTGCGTCAGGAGTTGGTCTATAGAGGGCTCATTATAGACAAGTGCCTAAGCTTAATTTGGGGAATTCGGTCAATACCTGGCAACCTCAGTCAGGCCATTGTGCTCAACTGTGTCAACAAAAAAATCAGTACTTTGATTGGAGAATTATGGAAATGGATTTTCACTGTGTACTTTAAAACTTCCAATTAAATTACTAAGGGTGTGCCAATGAGGAACACTGGCACTGAACAAAAGCCTGCTTAACAATACCAGACATGTCATAAACTCTTTCATATTGATACCTTAGAGTAAATAAAGGTGACTCACAATTTTCTGTGTGACTTCATGGTGTTGGAACTATTTTTCATACCTACAATAGTAACAATGTTAAGTGTGTATCTTGAGTATTCTTCTTTCCCTTGCAATTTCTCTTCAGTGATTTTCACATATGCAGTTGGAGCCTAAATGTTTCTAGACATTACCCATCAAATGTACAGGTAAGATTGCAACACATTCAAGAAAATTAAATGGATTTTAACCTGCCAGCTCATTAATGCAATGTCCATAAGGTGTCCAATTGTACCCATGTAAGAACACCACTGGTAATTGCCTGGTAAATTCTCTACAAGTGAGTGGGCATAATGTGGTTTCGTCCTGCATCCCTTAACCTGGGTAATACCCTCGTCTTACTTAAATAGAGTATTTCCAGTTATGACAATGCATCTGAAGTGCACTAACTCCTTTTGTGTGAGAACAATTTAGGATAATGTCTTTTAATTCCCTTGACTTTGCATGGCATGTGTGTGGGAAGAGATAATAACTGAAGTGTATAATCCCATCATGTAAAGACAACATCAGAACCAGTCCAAATTTGTAGACTTGCAATAATATTAAACAACATGTGTATCTTTTTGTTTTTGTCACCTCTGAACTGACAACTGCCCCAGATAATAAAATATCAACAATTATTTTGCTTTGTGGATAAGAATTACTTTAAAGTAAGGCATCTCTGCCATGTCCTACTTAGAAGACAAACAGTAATGCATATTTGACTACATGCAAGAAATCACACATTTAAAAGTATCAAACAACTTTACAAAAATCTGTACAGTAGGGGTGCACAATCTGATACATGCATCAGATATTAGTCAGATACAGGCATAAATAGATGGAGCAGTTATCTGTGACATTTGTGTGACTCTAAAGGATCAGTCAATTTAATTCCACATTATCCTTTGTTATTGTGTTTGTTTGTGACTTCACTGGCATCAATCACTGTGGTGTTTTGCCTGTCTCTCTTTATTTCATTTATTACATTTTGATAAACCTTTACATTAGTTTTTTACACAAGGTTAACAAGTTGTTGAAAACTCAATTCACCTCATCTGCACCGCTAGGGGAGAGGCAGCCATGGTGAAACTGGGAACTGAGAAAGAATCTAGAAGAACTAGAAGAAGTATGAATGTCAGCAAAACACAGCAGAGATTTTCACACTGTGCTGAGATGACAAGTTTTAGTAAACAAGGTACATATCATTCATGCATTTTCTTGTTTACTTTTTTCTTTTCTTTCTTTGTCACTGTATTACTTAATATTTTTGCATTACACACCCATTCTGTTCATGTATATATGTGTTTATTTGTTACTTTTTCTACCCCCTTCTGATGATGTAAGACACTTCTAACAAGCCTGAGCTGTCATGTTTTCAAATTTCAACACAGGAAAGAGGGGTTTTTTTTCCCTCCAAGGGTGCTTTCACCCCCAAGCATTGTGGTTGTCTCATACAATGACCAAATGGGATTGCCATTTTCACGAGTTCATTTCACTGCGTTGTAGAGGCCAGTGCTCAGAAAGGCAGAAAAGCAGCCATCATCCTTGATTACAACAGCAACAAAGCAGGTGCGGATGAGAAGAGAGAAGACTAGTTTGCTGGCCTCTGTCATATAGTACAACACAATAGATATCAGCACCTAGAGTGTCAATTTGATATGTAGAGGGCTAAACCCTGAGCATGAAACTAGAGGACATGCCGCAACAATTGGAGAGGTAATTTTCAGAAAAAGCCTAGAAAGACACTTGTCAATACTCACATGCAAGGACCAAGGGGAAGCGGGAAGTACTACTTTTCTTATATATTAAGGAAATATGTGGTTTAGCTCAATTCTTGCTCAGTTACTTAGTTTTCCAATAGATGGTGACATTTGTTTAAAGGACAGTAGCTTCATTTGATAATTCATGCATTGGCGTTCTCTTGGCCTATGCACAGGTCAAGGATTAAACACTATGAACAATCCCCACATTGTTACCAATTGTTCTATTCTCCCACAAAAATATAATGAAATCTGCCCCCAGTCTGCCTTCTGTATCATTGAAACCATTGATTTATAAGTTGGCGGCATTTTGATCAAGTTCTTCTTATATATTTGTTTGACTGTTTGTAGGGAGTGATTAATCAGTTAAACCAAGAAAGACCACCATTACTCTTCCACACAATCTCTCTCAAACACAGTATCCCTTTGCCTGTCAGCCACACACACCTAAATCAATAGGCGGGAGAGAACAGCAGTGAGCAAATGAAATCCAAAGACCCCATGCTCCGTTCATTCTTGCATCCATCACAGTGGAAGTGTGGTGAGAAGGGTGGAGCCAGTGCTCCACAATCTGTCATCCCTGTGGTGCTCTCACAAAAAGACATAGTGTTGGTCATGTCCTGAGTCATCCAAGTCAAAGATAGCTGAGGGAAATAAAGATAGAGCTCAAACTGTGTAACATCTTGAAGACTGCTGATATTGTGTGAAAGTCATATTTAGTTATGTTGTCCTGTGATTTATTTTTAAAAGAGAAGGAATACACCTAACTTTTACTGATCAAGTGTAAGGTAGTTCAATGCAGTGCGACCTCAGTTTGTGAAATAGTTATAACCTCTGGTCGACTGATGCATACTTAGCAGGGTTTTTGTCCTTGTGATCCTGAATTCAGATTTTCAACAGTGAGGCCTCATATGTACTGGCCTATATCCATACACACAAAAAAAATTAATAAATAAAATAAAAATCCACTTATAAAAGGCAAAAAAAACCCAAACTCTACCTTTGGAGGTTGGAGGAATTTGGTAGTGGAGCAAGTTATCTCATAGCTAACACCACACAGTCATACACTTAGCAGATTTTCACATATCATTTGTATCACTTCTTAATAATTCCTTAATGCTACACACATTACTTGATAAAGCTTAGTTAGATTTACATATTAAAAACTATTCAGTGTGGTGCCTCAAAAAGAGCTAAGCACAGTCATTATGATGATATTGGCAGTGATATTAATCCATAACCTATTTCTATACCTAATAAAATAAATAAATTAAAATCATATAAACCTTTAAAACAGGCACAGCTCCACTTTAACCACCTTTTCCTTATATGTACTAAAAAGAAAACAAAAAGACGTTTCAGCAAACTGAGTGAAACCATCACAATACGCAATCTGAGGGAAGTCAGACCAAGGCAAACAAAGCTGCTTGTTTCTTAAACTGCACCGCTAGGGTTATTACACTTTTTGCCCTTTGTGTCACTATGGACGATCTTTTCACAGTGTGCTTGTACACACTTTGAGATTTGAGGTAAACAACACAATCCTATGTTAGTGCACTGCAGGCATGAGAGAAAGAAGAGATAGCGGTTTCAAATTTCTAGAAGTATTAGAACTGCCAGTGTTTGAAATATTGCACACAAGGTAAGACACCAGGGGAAAGACAAACTGAAAGACAGAAGGGAAAGAGAGGCAATACTGTATGTCGTTACCCCATCACAAGCCAGTTCAACAATCAAAGCCATTATAAGGGTTAATTGATTCCAACATAATACAACTCATCTATTGAAAATGAATTGATTTTGTAAATTCTTGTGAATGTGTCAAAGTACAGTACAACGCCTGGTGATGCTATTGTTATAATGGAAAAAATCCTACTGTCATTTTACCTGAAACTGAAAAGAATAGAAGGCTGCCAAAGCTGCATGTATAGATGTTAAATATGTTTTACTCTCCCATGACCTTGTGTCTTTAGCTCAAACTGTTGCTATAATACATATACGGTAACTATGCTATAATAATAATTACAGTTATGGCCCCTGGAGGTCACAGTCAATCGTATGGGCATGCCAGACATCAATCACTTTTCCAGCTGTTGCATTGAATCAATCAAAGATGGCATCAATGGATGGAAAACTTGCTCTTTACCCCTTTATTTGATGAAAACAACCCCCCCCCCCAAACAAAACTAAACTAAACTAAATTAAACTAAACTAAACCTATTTTGTATTTTCTCTGGCTTGAATCCTTCATGCCAAGAGTCAAAGTGAGTCAAGGGTGTCCTTTAAGAAAAGGCATCTCTGAATCAAACACTGTATTAGAAGCTGTTCTGAAGTGTCCTTGAATCTGGAATCTGAACTCCCATTGGAGACATGTAGCACTTTACTTTAGAGCTACAGTCATGGCATGAGCAGATGATGGTGTTTAAAGTCTTTCACATTCTTGCAGGATTCTGCATAATTTTCTTAAACACCCACATTTAGTTTTAAACAATTTGTCAAGACCCAGAGAATAAGGAAATCCTCCTTTGCTGCAACAGGAAAAAAAATCTTGTTTTGAACATACATGGCTCATAGATTAGGTATATCCAGCAAATGCAGTTTCAGGTAAAAGTAGATACAAGTGTGGTGAAAGTATTAAGATTTACAGAAAGTGGCTCCATGTTGTAGAGGTTAACACATTTGTATTGCATATGAAAGATCCCTGCTTTGAGATTGGGAGGAGACGCTAACCCAACCCCAGGGGAACCACACGTTGGTCTACTCTTTGTGCCAGTCCCAAGTGAGGATAAATGGAGTCGGACAGGGCACGTGGCATAAAAACTGAGCTAAATCAAAATATGCTGATCCATCTGCTTTGCTGACCCCTTGGGAAATAAGGGAACAGCCAAAAGAATCTTCTAACGTACTAAAGCTTATTCATAATTAAATGTTGTCTTTCACCCAGCTTCCATCTTTGGATGCTTCCACATCTAACAAAATATCAGATTTCATTACTGTAATATGTTCATTTATTGCAAAAATACTTCCGGTTTAGTCATCAAAACCACATGCCAGTAAAACCAAACTGCAAGACCAACACTGGTGTATGAACCGTCTCTCTTTTCAACCCCTTATTCATTATCTCATTTGCCTGAACGGCGATATGTCAGTCCCCCTCCACACATGCTGATTGTTTCTCATCTCAGCTGACACAGACCAGAGACCTTTATTTTTTCTCCCTCCACAGCCCAGACAAACTATGCGTGGGAAAACGGGGGAAAAGAGCTTGTCGTTTTACATATCTATTTTTGCCAGAGAGGCAGACAAGCAGCCTGGAATGTCAATGTGTGGCTCAGCAGCCTCTGACTGATGTGAGATCACAGTGATGGCTGCACACAGTGGTATAACGAACACACACATACAGACTTTGTCAGTGGGTGAGGTGGCAGGGTGCAACTGCAGACAGCTTAGATAAGAGCAGGTCACCCAGATAGAGAAGAGCATGCTGTACAGATACACAAATATTGTCAACATAGAATATACTTTCCCACAAAAGCATAGTTCTCACAAAAAATATTAACTTTAAGGGGGCTTAAATAAATAAGATGCATCTCATAGACCTCATGCTATAATGTAATCAGACCTTTTAAAAATGTTTTTGAGGAGTATTTACAGACCAGCACTCCAATGAATGAATGAATGAATGAGAAGCAGGG
>VOQJ01009127.1:30736-48963 GCA_015052665.1 Apistogramma diplotaenia
ACAGCCAAACACTGAAGTGCCCGATAAAGACAACTTTGGCATTTCAAGCTGTAGAAAAGGTCACCACTATCTCATTTCTTTCTTATCTCTTTCTCTGTGTTTCAATTCAATTAAATTCAAATCTGCTTTATTGGTTTGACACAAGAATAGCGTGTTGCAGGAGCAGCATTGTATTGATTGAGCTATAGTAATATTATGCTGACATGATGTACTGATGATGGATGTAGGATGTAATGAAACAGCAAAGTCAATAAGTTGTGATGCTTATAGCAAAGAGGATGGACAACACACATAACAAAAGTTTACAGCGAAGGTTAAGGCCTTCTGAGCTTTTTATGGGGCACTGTGATAATACTATTACTGCTATTACGAGCTCTTAAAAATCAATACCCAAGTGTACCTAAAGGCAGCATTCTTCTAAAATGACCACAAGCAATTAAACAGAAGTAATAAAATAACTGCTTGACTAATATAATAAATATTTTTGAATCCCGCTGTTTCATTAAATGAATTGTAATATTCTTTCTCTGCAGACAAACTGGATGAAATGCAGACAAACACCCCCACAACACATTGCCTCTTTCCTGTTTACACAGTCTGCTGCTCATTGTTAAGAAGAGGCTGTCAGAGAGACACACAGAGAGGGGAAAGGATAGAGAGGTAGAACAAATAAAGAAAGGAGAGAAAGATATCAGGAGTATGGGTAGGAGGAAGATGAACAGCAACAGAGTCACAGGACAGTAAAACCCTGCAGACAGGTGGGAAAAAGACGGAAGTGAATGCTGGGCTGAATGCACCAGTCTGTGAGGATCCTTGATGTATGTAAGTGCTGTAGGAGTTGAAGGCCAAGTTGATATTAGCAGAGGAATGTTTTATTTAATGGTGCATTTACACCACTGACAGAAATTTGCACAGAATGCAAATCCACATTGATTGGAGTTGAATTGAGAGCTAGCTGATGCCTTTTGAGTGTGTGTGTCCATAATTATTTGGACAGTAGCACACCAAATGTAAGCTCAACACTTGGAATCAGCTCCACATCTTTCTTCTTCTTAGTTTGCCACCAAGTGAACAGACCTTGCCTGGCCATGAACTTCACTTTTCATTTGGTGTGAATGAGAGAAGAGCAAGGATTACTTAGCAGCTGGGGTGGTATATAAGAACAAAAATTAAACCCATAATTATTAGCCATTTCCAAATATAAAATAAATCATCTAAAGACTGATCATTATGATAATTGTATTCATCTGTCTTGTGTTTTTTAGATAAAAAGACAAATCAATAAAGATCATCTTCTACAGTATTTCCCCACCAGGTAAACCTTTCCTGTCTAGGGGATAATGACTGTCTACCGGATAAAACTATCCACATTAACTACTTCTTCAAACAGTTTAAAAGCATTAAATGTGAAATTATTATGCCATACAGAGTTAGGTTTAGGGTTACACTTAACAGAAGGCTCAGAATAAGGACTTGAGTGGAAAATTGTACTGGTAAAGTACTTATGCAAAAGCTGGAATCAAATTACAGATCAGCAGTTCAAAAACAATTGATTTTAATTAACTGGCGCTCACTACCTTTGGAATTGCTAGGAAAATCCATACGGATTCAGTCTTGAATGCTATTTCAAGTTCTAGTTTAATGGCTAAAAAACAATTATTGATGAACGTTACGTGTTATGGAATAATTCATCTGTCAGATTATGCTGAAGGTATGATAGGCCAGGTTGTCAAGGACTGTATCCCAGCAGATTGAGGAATAGAGCAGTGCATCACAGACCTGACACATATGGAATTACTGCAGACTGGGCCTTTGTTGCCTGCCCATAACTAATGTTTGGCTCTCTGTAGAATCTATTGGATTGGTGTGCATTTATTGATCTAAAGAAACCTATAGTTGTAGGGCTGGGTGCTGTATATGAAACAATGCTATGAGAAACAATTTTGGGTTTGGGATTAGTATTGGATTTTTTGAAATAGAAAAGCATTCAGTATATTTACATGGCATTCAGAGTTCTTGGTAAGATAAAATTAAAAGCAAAAAATAGCTTATTGCAAAGAAAAAGTATGGACATAAAGTCGGCATCATATTAAAGGATTACCTGAATGCCCACTATGATATTTCCAGGACAATATTATGTTTGCATTGGGTTTCAGTTTGGCATGATGCAATCCCTCTCCCATGTCTACCTGTCTTTCTGGTAACAGTTAGAGACATCTTCCTCTGGCAAAGCCATCTGACTCCAGTCTGTAAGGCTTAAACAAGCCTGACTGGAAATAAGTGCAGACTATACGGGATTGTCTGGGCAGCTCGATCAATTAGGACAGAGAGAGCAGCAGAGAGACACAGAGGAAAGCAAGTGGTGGGGTATGGCTTTCAGCAACCTTTAGAATTTGTATAAAATGTTAAGTGCATTTTAGAGAGCTTGCCAGCCTAAACATCCATCTAGAATGAAACCATATCCCTCTAACAGGAACCATCCTCTGACCCCAAACGACCCCCCATCAACCTCTTCATGCAGGATTGAAGATCTAGATTAAAGTTGGACCAGAGAGCTGAGAAGAAAACAACATGTATCTCACTTATCTTTCTGTGTTTCTAAAAAAGAAGAGTGGACAAAAATTTGAGCCCTGGGGGCTGTATCTTTGCCAACTGACCTTATCTTTCTTCTATTACAGCTCTAACTCAGTTAATGAAAGAGAAAACAGAACCATCTGAAAACTTTTAAATTATTGCATAATGTTTTCTTCTACAAAACTGCCTGAAGAGCTAACTTATCAAGTTAGAAAAACATGCAATTTTTAGGAGTAGCAGCCATATCATTATTGTTATGCATTTACAAGCTACATTATAGTACAATTCTGACTGTTCCATTAATTCTAATAATTTTGGTGACATATAATGCTAAAAAAAGAAGCTTGTTTATGATCAAAGAAGGATTCCAGATCTAATGAACCAGAATGTTGAAAATTATAGGGTCAAAAAATAATTCACTTCTGTAGAGTAACAAATAGAACCATCGACATGCAACTGACACCAAAATATAGCTGAACCCGATGGAGAATGACAGCACCGGGTGACAATTTGGGTGGGTGAAATAAGTGCTCTACTGAGTGCCCTTCCAATTGAAGTCATTAAAGTCCACAGAAAACGTTTTTCTACACCTTATCTTGCATTTGCAACAGTATCACAGTAACAATGCAATATGTCTCCACTTATGTCACTAGGGGTCTCTGTATATATCCGATTTGATAAAATACACAAAACAACATGGTCATCTCTATGAAATCAAACATGTTCTCATATTTAAATTAAGTTTTTTTGTTGGTGGTTGAATATCACACACTTTTGAACATGTCAACAGACTTAAACCCTTGCAAAAATTTACATCCCAATCATTTTCACAGTCACCTATTACAGACTTACAGAGGTGGCTCAGAGCTGACCCACTGTGAAATTAGCAGGCGCTTGAGATCTCTTTGGTTGACACTTTCAACAATTTATGCACACTTTCCTTATGTCCACAATTTTGCAGACATACAGTACATCTCTATTTTTTGCTTGGAAAATGAGAAATGGGTGGTATTAAAGCATGTAGAAACATGACTGAAATACGGTATATGAGCAAAAACAAATTTACAATTGTAACAAGCTTGAAAATCAGATTGGTGTGACCACTTTTATTCTTCAACAGCCTGAACTCTCTTCAGTGGGTTATCTTGTAACTTCTTTAAGCAGTCTTCTGGAATTGTTAGCCTCATGAAGAACATTCCAAAGCTTTTCTTTGGATGTTGGCTGCCTTTTGCTCCATTCTCTGTCCAAATGTTGAAGTCTGCATTCTGAGGAGGCAAGTCCATGACTGACAGTGTCCTATCTACTGTAGCTATGATTTTACTGTATTGGCAGTGTATGCTTTTAGTGCACTAAAAGTTGGTATCATTGTCATGCTAAAAAAAAAATGAGGCCACTGTTGATAAGATGCTTTCCAGATGGCATTGCACGGTTGATCAAAATCTGACTGCACGTTTTTGCCTTTGCAACTCCATCAGTCTTGACAAGATCCCCAACACCACTGGCTGAAGAGCAGCCACAAACGAATGTGTTTTGCAGACAGCTGTGGATACTCAGCGTTGTACCGTTCTCCTGTCATAATCTTCCAACACACTGATTATGAAAATTGAAAAAATTGGTTTAACCCTTTCATGCATAGTGGTCACTACAGTGGACAGCAATTCAATAGCTGTTTTCTTCCATATGCATGTGTTTTCATGTCTCAGTTGCACATCAGCCATTAGAGTGGACACTATTGTATGCATGCAATATGTTGCATCCCAGTGGACAACTGTTGTAAGTGCAAAAAGAAGATCTAAAAAAAAGATGGCCAACAGACGAGCGAAAGTACCACCAGTTGATGGAATATCTGTCCAAAACATATATTCTAGGAGACTCTCGAAGCTTAAAAAAATATGGTGACAAAGCAACAACTAAGGAGTAAAATTATTAGTTAAGGGTCAAACGCATGTTGTCCACTCTAGTGGACATGTCACCAACTCCTTGAAAAAGTACGTCTTTTGGACAAAAATGCTGTTTAGTTTTAATCAGTTTTAGTCATTTCTAAATGTTTTCGTTTTAGTCCAGTTTTAGTTGACGAAAGCTCAAAAGTTTTGGTCAAGTTTTGGTCATATTGAATGGGGAAAAAAGGCTTTTTGGGCTTTATTTCTCAGAATTTGCTAAAGTGCAATAAACATACATATGCCCAAAATATAAGCAATGGATGAGGAACACGTGCTTAACTTGACCTTGTCTGCCAGGACAATTAAATTGCATATTGTATATAAAAACAGACACCATACAGCTTCGCTCTAAAATGACACTTGTTCTGTTTCAATGTCCACCGAGGCCCTTCTTACAATGTCCAGCGGTGGCGGGTGTGACCAAAAATAGATGGGATGCAGCAGCACTACTGAGAGGTTTTAGCTTTTGACTGACAGATTACAAGCACCCTTTTAGAGCCTATGTCATCTAAAGTATGCGCGCACACTGGCAACAGCTGTGAACTGCTACCCTATTCAAATACAATGAGGACAACGAGACTGCACAGCGGTAAAACGTGATGTAAAATCCATATCAGCATCAAAATGTCTGACTTTTGCATGTTTGGCCATGAGAATCACTACTCTACCAAAAGCAGACTGAAGTTGTACCGAATTCCGACGGGGTCACAGCCTTTTCAGAGAAAACGATTAGTAAACTAATCGGATTATGAATCACATAATTGGCACTTATTTAGCTATTGGCTTTTACATTTAGCATAAGGTTATTTAAAATGTGGTCGTAAACGCATGAAAGATGGATACTTAACTTAAAAATGTAACATAAAAAAAACGGGAGAAAAAGAAGACTGACTGTTGTGAGATCTTGCAAAACTTTTTAATGGAATAAAATTTTTAATATTATGTCCTGACCTTCCACGTTAATCTTGATGCGGTTCGTCAGGATTGGTGAGAGACAGCTAGCAAACGTCGCTTTTAATTTATATTCCAGCGGTTAATGTTGGCCGTAACCAGGCCACAACTGTACAGTCATGAAGGAGTGAACATGGTTGACTGTCTCGCTCTCACTCACCATCACTTCTATGTTCGATCGGCACAAACACATACAGCGCTGATCCGTCTCCGTTCTCCACTCATCTCAAATAACCACAGTGATGGAGGACACATAAGCTTTGGGAAAGTTTCATATTTGTATATATTTAAATAAAATAAAAGCTTGAGCTGTGTGTGTGTGCGTACCAATCGATTTTTTTTCATTAAAACGTTTTGCTAGATCTCACCAAAGTCCGTCTCTCTTTTTTTTGTTTAACCTCCCTGTTTTTTTATGTCCATTCTGGGGTTCCGTACAGAACATTGTGTAGCAAGCTGCAACCCATAACACTCAAAGAGCCAGTTGGACCCAATTTCCATGGAGAAGAAAACACTAAGAGCTGCAAATATATCAACAACAACAGCATCAAAAAAACGAAAACGGCAAACGCTTCCGTGAGTGACGCATATATTGAAAGCCGCACAGAGTGTAAGGATGAAAGAGCCGCGCCTTCTCTGTGAGTTACGAAACAGCTTGTGAGTACGAAACCTTTCAGTTTGTGTCAAAAGTCACATGACACCTTATTAGACGGAATTAGCCATTTTCCCCTCTCGACAGCAGGGGCTGCTATTGAGACAACTGAAACAGCATTAACTCTATTTGTTCACAATATTAACAGTTTTGACCTGCAGCTATTGCTGTATGCAGTTATATCTGATAGTCGAGGTCAGAAATGCTGGATTGCACATTATGACAGTGGTTTTTCCATAATTCTGCTACTGAATTCATCCATTTCCTCAGCTAGTTATAACAAAATACATGGATTGTTTTCTGGATAAAACATTGACAGTTAATGAAGTTGCTTTCATCTTGATGAACAATAAAGGCAGCCTTTGGAAATGTGTTCATAGTCATTTTTTGCCAAGTGATTTTTTTTTTTTGCCTGAATCATCTCTTGGCAATAAAGAGGTGGTGATTTTTGGGTTTTTCTGTGATATGTTTTATTTTCTCATAAAATCACTTTTGGCTCTTTGACAGTGCAATCAGCTCTTCTGGCTTGGGAAATGTATCTTGGCTGTTGTATTCCTGTATTTACTGCATGAAAAGGTAGAAAAAAAGTTTAATGTACAGTGTAATTGGATATGTTACTGGGTAAACGTTTATATTCCACTTAGAATAAAATACCATTTCAGTAGGTCTTTATTCCTTGAAGGACTTAATTTCTTGGTTACTAAGTTTAGATAATCAAAATGAACACACTAAAAGTAACTTTTGATAGTTTTGATAACCTCAGAGTAACACTTCTGGTTATCATCAGCAGTTTGGCACAGAGCAAAATTAGCAATGCTTGGGTATGATACAGCGCCAAAGAGGTGAACTTTCATCCTATATACCTCAAGTGGTTTCCCTAATATCTCCCTCTGGCCACAACAGAAACCTCAGGAAGTCTCAGTCCTTTTCATCAATATACACCTGATAAAACATTTCTTCAATGTCTGCCATAACTGCAATCGGTTCTTGGCGAAACCTTAACAGTATACTGATAAGGGTCAAACACCACCCTCAGTTTGTGGTTTTGCTCATGGTAAACACCATGATGCAAGAATAGCCATGACATGGGCAAAACGACAGTTATGAACAAATCAGGTTGAGTGCACCAAGTTTTTTGAGACACATTTCACGCATCCGCAGAGCTTCCAGTTTAAATGCTGGTGGAAAGCTGGGTCATCTGAGTTTTGTTTGGACGCTAGTGATTTTTCCACTGAATTTAGATTATTTCAAATTGCGTTGTGTGTCTAGTAGTTTGATGCAGTTCTCCTTGTATTTCTCTGTTAGCTAGAACTCATCTAGCAATATGAAATAATTAAAAAATACTCAATATAATCGGATAGCAAAGCGTGCAAGTTTTGACTTTCACTTACCTCTGAGGGTAGACCACTATGATGCCCCGCCATAACCATATCCTACTCTTCCTTCTAGCCTCTCAGAGTTTGATTGCCTGTTTTCTCAGCCAGAGAAGCATTGCACCACCTAGTGGTCATAACTTTTAACCAAGTAATTACATTTGTGCAACTCACAAATGCATATATATATAAACAATCTTCGAATACTAAAAAGTAGATGTAGGTGTATATGTTATGTGTCTCAACGGGTGCTGAGGTATCCCATTTTCCACAGAAAACTGTCTTTCCTACTTCGGCACAAGTATAGAGTGAACTAAGTTCAGCGGGAAAAACACTAGACTCCGATCAAAACTCAGATGAACCAGCTTTCCACCGGCATCTAAATGCAGCCTGCACACATGAATCTGGGAGCTCTCCTGAAGTGTGAAATGTGTCTCAAAAAACCTTAGTACAATAACCTGATTTGTGCTGTTTTGTCCATGTGTATCAGGTGATTTGTATACAAGTCCAGCATTATAGACAAACAGACATTTTGAGTCAATTTTCTCTCCATAGGGGAGCAATTGCTTCCAGAGCATTTTAATAAAATAAGAAAATCTGGCTCCTTGGAAACCAAATATCAAGAAACAAAGACAGTAAGCAGCAATTTAGTGATGTTGCAGTTATTATATTATTATTGTTATATTTTTTCTGACATTTCACGGTTACATGCTCGCTACATTTTTTTGACCTTGAAAACTGTGACGTTGGCCACCTTAAAGACTGCTATCTGTTCTCTAGGTCATAGTCAGTGATGAGCCTAGTTAGCAGAGATCCTTGCAGAGTCTGACTCAGTTTTAAATTTCTGTAAAATACCAAACACGCAACTTCAAGTGGTCACAAACATAAAAGAAACACATGCTAATGTTGATTGCTGAAGGTTGAACAGAACCCTGACTCAGGATAGTTTATTCTTGCACCTGTTGCATAACCACAAGCATGCTGTGTATCATTTGTGTGTAACAGGAACAATCTTGGAAGTTTTTGTAGTAAACAAATCACGATGCAGTAATATTGAGCGTGATTTAAACAAGAAGCATTTTATTTGAGTGATACGTGGAAATATGTGACATCTACAAATGGCCTAATCAGCAAAGCGATATTGTAGTTCTTTCACAGATAATGCATCTTCTGCTTTTGCTTGTCACCTTAGTGGCTACTTGGGGGAGAGTTTAAAATGTCAACATTGTGTTGGTCAGACTTGGTTTGTTTCTTTTCCATTTGAAAGTGTCAGGTTGGATTTTCTTAAATGACTCATTCAGAAGTTCATGACCATGTCCAAACAGCACAGAGCAAGATGCATTTTTTCAGTAATGTCAAAATATGATAACACAATGTGTACTATAGACTAGGACACAATGGTTGGGATTATATCTCATTTAGCGTGTGTGAGCATCTATGTGTCTGTGTGCTTCTTTCCTTGGTTTTCTATCTGACCACAGAGAGTGTGACAAATGGATGTGTCAGAGCTTGATGGAGCACTGCGATTGCTCTGCTAGGCACAAAGCTATTACAAGACTATATAGACAGCCCAAAAGAAAAATCCTGTTTCAATCAACCACACATAATCTGGGAGACAAAGAAAGATGTTCAACAGTTGATAGAGGGAGTCAGGTTCTCATCTTAAAGAACACTTTCAGCAAGAAATTGTAAATTTGTTAGTATCTAAAAGTGTTTAATTTTCATCAGTTTAGCAGAAAACCATTTGCAGTGCACTGAAGTATATACTATTCCTCAATAAAGTTTGGATACTGTGCATTAGAATACAATGAACATGCAAATCCACCCCTGGATTTAACTAAAAAAAATGTACAATGACATTTAAATGTGGAAAATAATAATCATATTTATTTTTGTCTGCAGCATGTTCACACTGGACCTGGACCTAGACAGTGTTATTTTCTCTTTTTTTTTTCAATTTATGGTTTGTTTGGGGTGGCTGTAGCTCAGGAGGTAGAGCAGGTCACCTACCAGTCAGAAGGTTGGTGGTTCAATTCCTGGCTGCTCCAGTCTACATGCCAAAGTATCCTTGGTTGAGATACTGAACCCCAAGTTGCTCTCTGATGCAAGCGTTGGTGTGTGAATGTTAAGATAATAAAGCACTTAGCTTAGTTACACATGGAAGTGCTTATATGAATGTGGTGTGTAAAATGTGTTGTGTAAGCGCATTGAGTGCTCAGGAAGAGTAGAAAAGTGCTATATAAGAACTAGTCCATTTACCATTTCTTTGCTTGGTAGAGTTATAACTTGCATTTTTTGAAGCAACCAACTTTCATTGACAGTGGTTTTTGGAATTACCCTCAAAAACCCCATGCAATGATATCTACTACATGTTACATTTCACAAAACATGCAAAATCTTTGAGTCATGATTGTCATACTTCCCAGAGCTTCTTCGTTAAAAAACAGAAAAACAAAAAAAAAACACAACAAAAAAAACAATAAACAGGATGCTTATTTCCTAGACCTAGCTAATTTGTTGTTTTTGGACACAACTTTGCAATGTATGAAAGGATATCGCTTTATTTACAATAAATATCAAACAATTACAGCTCCGGTACACTTCCAGAAATCACTGTTTGTGAATACAGTTCACTGTTCAATGCAGGTTAAAGCTCTATCATGCAAAGAAGCCATACATGAACATGATACAGAAACACCACCATCCTCTCTGGGCCAAACTCATTTAAAAGGGATTGAGGCAAGGTGGGAAACTATTCTGTGGTCAGACATTTCTTTTTTGGAAAAACATGAATGCCGTGTCCTCCGGACTAAAGAGAAGTGGAACTGTCATGTCATCAGCACTCTGTTCAAAAGCCTGCATGTCTGATGGTATGGGGGTGCATTATTGCCTATGGAAATGCCATGTGGAAAGGCACTGTCAATGCTGAAATGTCTTTTTCAGGGAAGACATTTCTGTAAGACAATGCTAAACCACACTGTGTATTATCAAATAAAAAATACAATAGAGTGACCCAGGAATATTGAACAATTAGAATCCTATATCAGACAAAAATGGGCAACATTCCTCTCCCAAAAGTCCAGCAGCTGGTCTCCTTAGTTGCCATACAGTGTTGGCATTGTTAAAAGAGGGGATGCTGCACAGTGGTAAACATGTCCCGGTCCCAACTTTTTGGGGGAATTTAAGTTGTAATAACTTTACTACAACATAAATGATACAATGTAAGCAACTGCAAATCCATGACACCTCAACCTCAAAATTATAACTAGCGCAATGTATCATTTACAAACATTAACAAATCTAATAAAAGTCCTGGTTTATTACCTCTTCTTGCCTAGGTTAGCTGAATTTTTGTGTGGCGTGACCAAACGGTTATGTTTTTTTCAGGCTCAGATCAGCCAGCTGCCAGAGACAGCAGAGCTGAGGTTTAGGTTTGGAATTCAGCAGAAATGTGTCATTGTCACTGTAATATAGTTTCTGATGTAAGTCAAGTGAAACAGACAGGAATAAACAGCCTACCAGAAATAAAGCTCCATGACCTTGGGCAGGTTTCCTCTAACTGGGCCACCTCACTATTCTTTTAGTGTGCGCACAAATAATCTGTCAGTTTGTGCATGCAAACACATGCATGTGCACATGTGTAACCTGTTAGTAAACTAGGATATGTGGTCCTTTCTATTTTTGTGTGCATGCAAACGTACAGTGCGTGCACAGAAGAAAAAAGAAAGAAAACTGTCAATATGCAATTCTCAGTATACTTGCTCTTGAGCAAGAGTGTGTCAGCAGGTCCCCATCTATTATAGGCATCTTACCAAGAAGTCAATATACAATTGGCTACTTGAATACTGCTATAACGGTCAGCCTTACAGTGTTGCTGCTTGTCTATCTAGCTATAAAAAATTAATGGTTTCCCAGCTTAACCTCATGCTGCCTGTCTCACTGTCTTCTTCTAAGTCTTTTTCTGTTTGCTTTCAGCTATGCATTTAGAGGACTTATTTTGTCAGCCCACTTTACACCAAAAATTAACTGACACACCTTCCCTTTCAGAAGACTGTCATCAAAAAACAGCAAAGATGATGGTTTAGGATTAGTGGAGTTAATAAAACTGGGAAAGGAATGGTGAGTAGAGGTCACCCACAGTCACAGGGAGGACAGAGAAATGGGAATACACAATAGGAATAGTATGAGTGTAACAGCTTGAGAAACAAAGACAGACTTTTTTTTTTATCACTTCTTGGTTTAAAAAATGATTGCTTAAGAAGAAACATTGTCAAAAGACAGTAATGTGCAAAATAATTGAGATGTCTTTATGTTTAGCTTCCAAGTAACTAGACTTTCTTGAGCAGCAGTTCTCCAGGCTTTCTGAAGGTTTTTCAACATTTTTCTTTAGATGTAGATTTTAGATTTGAAATTTAGATTTGCTGCTTTTCACATATTTTCAGGCTGTTGTAAAACCACATAATTTACTTCAATTTCTTTAGTTGAATCTATGAAAATGCCAAAGATGACACAATGTGACCAGCTTAAATGCATAAAGGGTTTTTTGCACCAGAAAAGTGATTCCTGAAGAGCTATTAGCTGAACACATCTTGGCATGGCAAAGACCTGAAACAGGACCTGGGAGGTACAGTACATATGGTCATTTAGTGATTCACCAATTCATCAGCAATGTGTGTTGTGCTTTGGTCCTGCATTTCAGCTTGTGATGTTGAAGATGTCATCTGGAAAGCTTGTAATTGGTAACATTCATTATTCAGCACAGCAGTGATCCCAAACATCCTGCCAATGCAGTAAAAGCTTACCAGGTTAGGAAAAGACAATGGGGCAGTCATGAATTTGCCTCACCAGAGCCCAGACCTCAACATTTTTGCAGCAGTACAGGATCATCTTGACAAAGAACATAACAGCCTATATCCAAAGAAAGTCTTCTTCGAGGAGCCTGGAGAACTATTCCTGAAAACTACCTAAAGAAATTTTTGAGTTCCGGCCAAGTTCAGGCTGTGCTGAAGCGTAAAAGTAGTAACATCAAATATTGACTTGCCTTATATACTGTATTCAAATGTATGTTTGTACACATTTCACTGCAACTTGTTCACAGTTTCCTAGCAACATATTAAGAAATGAGGGGTGGCTCAAGGTTTTTGCACAGTACTGTAAATCTCAAATGAAACTTTTGTAAATCAAAACTGGTTTCTGCACTCAAATCAGGACTATCATTCAAAAAATCTGCATCATAATGGGGATTTAATTATATATTCTGAAAACATGCAGTATTCTGTGTTACACAAAAGGTATTGTATGATAACACTTGATCTGTAAATCTGCAATTTCTTTTTGTGCCGTGACATTTACTGAAGGCACAGGGACACGTCTTGGCCATGGTTTATTACAGGAATACACAATACACTGGACCTACACATGTCCACTGGGATGAAGTTCTGGCTCACTCAGATTGTGATACCTCATGTTAGCTTCTGAACACATTTTTGATTGAATTGGGACTTACACCTCAAAGACATGGTAGTTTCAAAGTCAAATATATTAATGACCTGGCTGCTTTTATGGGCCGACTGTTTGTCAAGAAACTCAGCTGTCTATAGACTTAGACTGAACTATTGACCTGTTATTGGAAAAAAATTCTAGGGCTTTTCACTTTTCACCGAAAAGTCAAGTCTATCTGTCTAAACTGAAACTGCCTTACAGAAACCAGCTATTCAATTTTTTTCCTTGGTTCCTACCAGAGCGTGTATTTATGTATTCAGCTCCTGCATTCAGCCAGGCACTAATAATCTTCTCACTCTTCCCTTCCTCAATTTTCCCCTCTCTTTATTTGCATCTATCCTGTAGCTCCTACTTTCCCTCTATCTCTAACTCAGCTTCGCTGTATTCCTCACACGGTGAGGGTTAACCCAAAAACCTGTCAGGATATGTTCCGCTGTCAGTGAGATGCCGAGTGGGAGCGCATTAGATATTGGCCTCGGTGTGTCCCTGACAAGAAACAAGCCAATTAAGGAATCCCCCAGCACTGCTTAAGCCCGGTTATGGCAGAGGTCCCTGAGATGAATACTGGTGTGCTAAATCATCATACCTTTTTTATATTAGAGCCTCCGTAGGGAGAAGTGGAGTGGTTCAGGATTATTTCCTTTTTTTTCTTGTAGAGCTGCCGGCCATCAAATCAGCAGCACGCCTTAGAGAAGTTTATCTGAGCTATGAAGGACACTGACATACAGATTTTCTTCTGTCTTCCCTCTCTTATTCAGCCTCTCTCTCAAGGCTAATAGTATTAGGGATGGAAGAAGTGCTTTGAGATAAGCCTCAGGTCACGTAGTTGCAATCAATTACTGTGGTTAAATATTGTGATAAAGAGATTAAGGATTAGGACTGGGGGAAAGTAAAGAGGCTTGATATGGTGTACAAATGCCTTCATGAGTGCATAAGCACTTTAATGTGTTTAATGTCTTAGTCATTTTATTCATTCTATCCAACAAGGCCAACTATCCTTGTGTGCCTGTTTATCTCTGCTGTACCCTCCTGCAAGTCTGCATTTTCTCAAAACTTTCCCCAAAACTGGAAGACCAGCTGAAGGTAATTGAGCCCAACAACAAGGACATTTCATTTGAGCCTTGATGGAGAATTATGCTTTTATTTCAGATTCCTTCTCATGTTGACTAGCTAGTGTCACAAAGCATTATTTTGTTTTCAATCATTTGCAACATCACAAACCTGTTTTCAACAGTGACGGCACATACATTGTCATTGTATAAAACATACTGGCAGCTGATGTGAGTGATTAAACAGTTTTGCACCCACAGTAGCAAACACAGTTTTAAAGGAGAAATACAACAAGTAATGACAAGAAAACTGTGTGAGAGGAAGTGGGGATTTATGGTTCTTGTGGGTGTGTGAAGTCACAGCAATGAGACACGTGTTTATCAATATTCTGTGGCGAGTGAGTACTGAAATGTTTTCAAATATTCAAAATCAATATATATTGTATTAGAACACTAATGTGAAAAACAAGAGAGCCTGTCCTCAGAGTGAAAACGTAAGCATTGGTCGTTTCAGAATTCACAAATTATGTCCAATATTTACGTTGTTGAAGGAAAAAAGAAAAACGACATCTAGCGGTCGTGGACGTGGAAGTGCGTGTAAATAACGTGTTCGGTTTTGTCTGGCAGACTGCAGAAAAAGCCGTAAATATGTACCCCTGACCCTGACCTCTAACCCTAACCACAGAGAAACGAACATCAGAGGAGGTTAAAAGAGCTGAATATGTAGTGGAAAAAGGCCACGGAGACCCGCGTCCGACATAAGCTGACGAAGACCCACTTCCGAAGGTGGAACTAGACGCGGTCATTTGCGAGGGCGGAAATAAGCGTGGTCATTTGGAAAGTATAGGTCGTATTTAATTTAGAAATGTAAATATAGGTCATATTTCAGCCATGTAGAAACGACGGATGCGTACGTTTTGATTATGACAAATGCTTACGTTTTGTTTGGAGGACATGTTGAAAAAAGAACAGTAATGTAGACTTCTGTCCAGTATTTTGGATGTTGTGATAATCTTGTGAAGGTCTCTTCACAATTTCAAATAAGCATTGGTGATATGTACAAAGCAGCTTGGTTATTGCCAAATTGACATCAGACTTTTCATCACTTTGGAGGACAGTGCACTGACACAAATGCGTCTACTGGACTCGAATCCAGTCATTACACTAACCCCTAGTTTACTAAGGCTAAACTTATCCTAAACTTAGACTAATCTGCCATCCTAAAAGTGAATGATTTGTGATACTGGGACTTGATTTGTTTCTATTACAGAATGAGACTGTGTAAACAGATTTCTGTCCCCAGAGCAAAAGTATTACAAGTGCACAAACATATGCACATCCTGTTCTGACCCTCATGCCTGTAAGGTATTGAGCTTTCACAGTCTAATATTTGACTGAACAGTGTCCCGGCAGCGGTAAACCAATGTGCTGCTATTGTACTCCTCACTTACAAAACACTGTTTATACGCCCCCAGGAGATATGACTTATTGGCTGCTTGGGATTTCTGACAATAGATAAAAATAGGATTACTCTCTTCTTGCATAATGGACAACTATCAGTCTTTGTATTCAGACCTGCCTTTTCTAAGTTAGCATTACAATGTTAATGTGCGAAAACAAAAGGCAACATTAAGCATTCTTAATCCCTTAAAGCTCTTTCATGTAATTTAATAAATTAGTTGCTACACTCACTGCTTCAGTGACCCCCACCCATACCCAAACCCCCACCCCCCCGCCACTGGGAAATGACTCATGCATTTTTCAGCACTGCGTCTGCATACAGCTACAATACGCTCCACTCAGAATTTGCAGATGCCGAATCAACCATCTTTCCTTCTTTGGTCTCTCTTTAATTTACCCATTTGATGCCCTGTTTGTTATTAATATAAAGCATTTCAAAATAAATAAATACAAAAATACAAGTACACCCATCTTAGCTAAATGAAAATATGATATATTTTCTACTCATGTATCAGTGCACCATTTTCATTTCATATTACTGACCTTTTGGCAACACAAACTTGTATGAGCATCTTCTGGAGGGAAAAAAGTTTTCAAAGTCAAAGTCCTTGAAAGACACAGTGCAGATCAATTTCTGTTCAATATGCACAACTCTAATGAGCAGTACCTTTAAGGGCGAATGTGTTTTTAGCTCTGAGGATATTTCCACGTTCAAGTCATTAACAAACATAACAACAGTCTTAGATTGTTTCCCCTTACAGGCCAGTTGAAACAGGTCTATTTACTTTCGAAGCAGAGTAAGGATAAAATAATTAAAGGACACCTTGGCTCTGAAGGCTGCACCTGACTAACATGTATGATCATGTTTGTGGTTGGTAAACATCTGCTCACAGATGTTGTAAATGCCTTGGATGTGGACCTGTAGGGAAATGTAGGCTAGGTACAGAAGAAACCAACCACAATTAATTAACTGAAGTGTTGCAGACTTTCACAGTAATATTCATTTTTAATTAGAAGTATTCCCAGACAACTGTAATAATCAGAAATAAGTGTTTCCACAGTGAGGATCTGGTAGTCCAGCATTGCTGAAAAACCTATAGCACCTACAGCTCAACAATATCAATAACGATGATGTGTGCTGTAAACAGTCATTTGCATTTGATTTAAATTGCCCCCCCCAACTGACCCCAGCAAAATGAGATGTGAAGCTAAGTCACTGAGTGAGGTCATTTACATACAGAGATCCACCTGGGTGGATGTGGAGCTAGTTATTTTAGTTTGCCTCTACATTTCAAGCTGAAGTGGCTGTGAGTCAGTTAAAAGTACCTTAAATCTCTACTACTCTACAACAAATAAAGCTGTACCTATGTATAGCTTGGATCTCATCATTTCATGATGCTGTGACGGGATGTTCATAAATCCATTCAGAAGTAAGAAAGAATGAACAAAAAATTTGCCGGAGGATTTATAAAATTGTAAAGTTTATTTTTTCCAGTAATCCTTTAATCCAGTGACAGTTGTCTTGACAATTACGGGTATAATGCAAAGAGAAACTGACAAGTAATTCAGCATGATTTTTGTGGTTATGTGAAATGTAAAAAGTGATACTGCCACAGCATTAATATTTTTGCAGGCCCATGGAGTGTACTCTACACAGCCACTCATCTTCCTCTTGTTACAAGAGTTATTTGGAAGCTTTTGATTAAAAAAAAAATGTAAATACATATTTCCATTCCTCTTCAATTCCATATCATATATACAGTTACATTCCTGGCAAATTCATCATTGGGTAATCATTTTAGGGCAGATGCTGCATATGAAATTATTTTAAGGTGTACTGGGCAGGACTGACTGACAGCAGTTTATACCCCAAAACTAGAACTAGTGTTTGACTCTGATAGGCTGCTACATGATACGCTGCTGTATCGGCCTGATACCAGGCTGTGTCTAATATGGTGGAGATTGACTTGCTCTTGCCTGCTCCCAGGTAGTGAGGGGGGATTTAAACTATTTTACCTCCCCAGATCTTCACACCTTCCCTCAGGCCCTCTCACCTCGATGCCTTAAATATTAATGGTAAATCGGAGGACAGAGGATGAGTGAGGAGGGGAGAGGACTGACAGCTCAATCATGGAGACAGTAACCTCCCTCCCTCCTGCCCAACGCTGTGGGCGGCTGTCACCACAACCTACATGATGTAATCACCTCCATAACACTGATATGGGCCACCAAGGGCAATGTTGGGAGAGACAAAGAAAAAGGGTGAGGTGAAGTTCTCAGAGCATTTGTTCCTAATTACTTTTGAAGAATGCATATAATTTTTTTTATGCAGAAAGTGTATATTTTTAGGCAAGGTTTTTTCTTTCCTTTTCTAGATTTGGAAATGTATTCCCATCGATCACAAAATTAACAATTAAAAGAAAAAACCTTGTAAATAATTAGTTGCATCAATAATGACATCACAATCAATCCACAATGAGCCAAAGTGACAGACTCAGTCAGTCGCATATCGGTTACCCATCCATCCATCCATTTATGGGCCCCAGTATATGCACCATCCTAGATGCTTCACATGGCCGGTGATACCATCACACAGCCATATATATACATTTATGTTTGCTCAGATACCGGCTGCAGTATTCTCCTGAACGATAAGTGTTGACACTCAGACAGTACTGCCACGTCAGTGCAGGTATAGGAGGAGCATAAGTAAAAAAAAAAAGATGGT
>VOQJ01009138.1:4424-15841 GCA_015052665.1 Apistogramma diplotaenia
ATCACTGCTTACACCTTGCCAGAAAGTTTGCTTTTCTTTTTTAGCTGTGCTAAAATAAAATGAGTGGGACGAATGCTAAAAATTACTAAATTATTGTAAAACTGAAAGAAATATGGAAGCTTGTTTCTGCCACAGAAAAAAAAGAAAATAAAGTTGCATACACAATTCAAAATTTTGAATTATTGTCTCAAATATTTTACTTCATTATTAAGTTGAAATTTTGAGATAATAACCTGAAATTCTGACTCATGGATGGCACAATTGTTTTTCCAGTGGCAGAGCCAAGCTTCCATAAAGAAAAGCCAATCTGAAGCAGTAAACATTTTTTAAACACAATGTAACAGATTATTAATAAAAGTTCTGCAATAAATCTGGCCCATGTAAGACTTATAATGTTTACTTATTATTGAACTATTCCAAAAATGTGCTGATTTCACTTTATGGTGTTTGTTAACCCTGCAGTTAGCTGGTGTTTAATCTACATACACTGGTTTGGATAAAATGTTACAAAAGAACAGCAAGCTTCATTTTCCCACATGAACACAAAGCTGATTTATCCCTCTAATACTTTAATTTTTTAAAAAAGCCTGTTGCTTTAGAGTGCATTGATTCTATACAGTTTTAAATGCAGCACTGGGAAAGTGATTTGGCTTAACTTCTATTGAATGCAATAGTGATGATATCATTCAGAGAATTTCCCAAAGGAGAGGAGGAGAAGACGGAGGCTGGGTGCAGCTCATCTTTGCCCGAGGCAGTCCCACGCTACAAGGCCCTGGTGACCAGATCTGTCAAGAGTCACAGATCACACGCAATCAAAGAGCTGAGAAGGAGCTGGGCCTGACTCTGCCTTGGAGTGTTGTATCCCGGTTCTGAAATTGTCCTCATGCATTAGACAACAGTAACAGTTAGTAAAAAAAAAAACAAAGCAGGTGCCAGGAGAGCACACCCCTCCCTTAAAAACAAATGCTTAGAAAACACACCTCTGTGAAACAGAAGCTACCCACAGTTTCCTCTCCACCACAGCGCTGAACCTGATTCAGGAAGATATTGTTTTCGGCAGGTCTTGTTTTCCATGTCTGAATGCTGTCTAACCAATTACGTCTGTGCGTGACACTGAACTTATCACAGCAACCTGTCACCACTAAAGCGAGGTCAGAGGCCACTGTGAGGTGTAGTAAATTCACACCACAGTGGAGCATCAGGCCGCATTCTGCCAAATGGTTTCAACTCTTTCAGTAAATCAGATTTAACCATAATAAAAGTCCTGGTACAAATATATTAATGCACTATACACTGGTGCCCTGGATTGTCTTTATTGTTTCTGCGTGTGGCACGACAAGTCAAAGCTGTGTGAAACACAGCAGTGTGTTGTGTTTGTCAGACTCATAGTAACACCAACCTGAAACTAATGCAGTTTATTACAACATAATGGCTCTGTTATTACTAAGGAAATCTGACCCTCAATTTGGAAACTGTACTGTCTTTAACTGATGCTTTCCCCCACCCCACTGCTTTAAATTAAAGGACAAGACTTAACTGTAGAAACAACTACCAAACACGCCAAAAAATCAATACTCCTTCAAAAATATGAACACTGTACACTTCATGAAGGAAGGATTCTTGCATTAGTCTTGGGTGTATTTGTTTTGCATAATAATTACGAAACTGAGAGCAGGCTGTCAAAGTGAGGACTAGACTTGAACAGTAATCTTTGGATTATATGCCTTTAGCACACATCAGAAAGCTAAGCTATTTACAGATATGAACTTGGATGAATTTTTAAAATTTGTTTTAGGCTAGAATCAGCAGTCCAGCATGGCGCATGGTTGCAGCTGCTTACTAGAAAAAGCCACGAAACGACCACGTGCCTCCTGCCTTGCTTTCAATAAATTTCTGCAAGACGTTGCAGACACATGATCCATCCAAATTGAATCTTTCTTATTGGCTCAGGTATTAGCTTTATTTAAAAGTAGTGGATTCGGGGCGTCTTTCTATTGCTATGGCGACAGAACACGCGTTCCTGTGCAAACTCCTTATGCATCCAAAGAAAACCATTATCGTCTGAGCAGCACCAGCAATCACCTTCCTGACTCAGAGCAAAGCCAGAAGAGGATTTAGCAGCCTCTTACCCGTGAAGTCTGGTCTAACAGGGCTGATCTACTACACGTAATAGCGTCTTAACAACAAAATGAAGAAGAAAAAGCTCCTAGTTTGACCTGCAGAATGATGCACCTGCAGCCTGTGTAATGCTGGTTTTCTGACCTTGGTGTGTGTGTGTGTCTGTGTGGCAGGTGTCGCACCAGCAAGCCCTTGAGGAACGAATGCAGCAGATGCGCGGTGCGTGTTTCATACTTACTTTTGTACGTCCATTTATCGTGTAGTTTCCCAGTTTGCCATTACAATGTCTAATCAGGTCGTCCATGCGATTCATGAGAAACTGGATCTTCTCGCAGCCGGGCTCCTTGCCCTCGATCCACGTGATTTTATCTCCTCGGATGTCTTTAGTGGAGTCGCTTTTTTGACTAACTAACTGCCCGTCCGTGAACCTGCCAGTCTTGTAAAGGGCCTTGACATTTTCAAGAATAGCCAAACCAGTCTCTGCCCCTAAGAAGTCGTCCACCACACAGATGCCATGCTTATTCATGCACGGGACTATGCATTCCAGGGCAAGTTTCTGAGGGGATGAGCTGCTCTGTCCGTTAGGTGTGGCGGTGCTATTGGACCTGTCGGATCCAGCTTTCTCGCCAACGTTAAATGCTTTTGTGTTTGTACTCGTGTTTGCACTGTCCGCCTGCTCGGGGCTTTTCTTTTCTCGACATTTCTCCGGTGCCTTGTCCCCAGACTGCGGATCCTGTCCGGGCTTCTGTGCTGGTAGCTGTGTCTTGTCCGCCTCCTTGCAGATGAGCTTGTGCTTCTTCCAGTGCTGTTTCTGGTGCTCCTTGCTGCAGTAGAAGGAACTGCGGCATCTGCCGCACTTGAGGAGGTTCTCCATCTTCCCACAAAGTTCACAGTACTGTCGGTCTCGCTCCAGGTCGCTCTGCGGCGTCTCCATGTTTGAGGACACAGGAGGCGTACTGGTCCTTTAACACCGACCCTTCACGCGCCCTACTAACCGACAACTTTGGAAGCGACCCGCCGCTGACACCACGCTTATACCAAGGGGGACGAAAGACTCAAATCCGCGCCATTTTTTCACGCATTTCCTTTCTGTCTCATGTGTCAGTGAAAGAACACGACAGCGTGCGCCCGTGGATTAGCATTCAGGAGTGGATCGAGGTCTTCGGGAGGCATTTCTGAAAGCTAGCTCTGGTTCCCGGTGTAATGGACGGCGCTACTCCGTGCGTGCTCAGCCAGCCCTACCCGAGGACCGGCCCGCTCTGACGTCAGGCCAAAAGGACCACCCATCTGGTGCCGCCTTCGCGAGCGGTCGGACAGACAGGCGGGTGAAAGTGACTGGATTGCGACACGTGGAAGTTATTAATCAGCCTCGTCGGGGGTGACAGGCCATGCGCTTGCCAACGTCTGACAAAGCCTCTGGTCACTCAGTAAAAAGTTATGCATGTTACCGCCACCAGACTGCTTCAGTCGTGCGGCGGCAGTGATCACGGTCGCTAACGAGCCAGAAAATGGGCTCCACTAACATGCCATAATAGCTATTAATGAAAATCCACCATGATCACACATCTATACTTTGATTACACAATCCCCCACTGCCTAGCCATACCGAACTGCAGGAGTGGTATAGGCTTTCTTTCTGATTTTTAGCAGTACTGTAATACTGTATGATATGAAATTAATGATAGTGCTGTTATTTAAATTTGATGCAGACAGTTTACAGATATGTGCAGGAAACACGGGGCAAGGAAAAGAGATGTTTTCTTATGACATTTTGCTTAAAACATTTCTTAGCAAAGTACGAGGCAGCAGTAGATAGCTTGAGTCATAAACGAATATGCCAGATTCTGATGAGCGTTTGTGTGCTAGTGCGGTTGCAGCGTTGTAATTATTCCATAATAATAGAAACGAACACCGGCACGTTGAAACTTGGTTTGTAGGAGTTTGACGGGAGCTCCTGAAGGCATCTCCAGTCAGCACCAGTGTGTTGTGCTCTCATTCCTGACTCGCATAGATGAAATTCCTCTCACACAGGCAAAGAGATAAATACCTTACTGCTTTTATGATTAACCGATAAGTTAGGGGGTGTGCAGTTTATGAAATACTTCAATTTTATGAAGCATGGATATGAGATACACCTGTCATTCATAATGGCAAGAGCTTAAGTGAAATTGTTTTTTTTAATTTTATTTCCTGGGTCCTTGTTTTATTCCATAAATATAATATACACAAAACAGCTATGGCAACAGCAACCACAATGACACGTTGAAGAGATGTAAAATGATGTAAAAAGACAAAATGTCAACAAAAACGGTAAAAATCGACAAAAAAGAGACACTAAGCAAACGTACAAAAGACCACCAAGACTCGTAGAAATGGTTCCAAAGTCATTCAAAATGAGATAATGAACCTACAGGTACCAAAATGTGATATGCAAATAATCACGAACACAATGCACAAAACAACTTATCAATGATGTAAAACGATCACAGTAGAACACAAAGTTGCTAAAATGGCACCTAAATAATCATGAAAAATGAATGAGGCACAAAACAGCCATTACCACATGTGCAATTTTGCAGGTCGGATGGCAACAAACTGATGCAAAGCTGTCGGCATCACGCAAAAATGACAAAGATCCAAAAAGATGTACATGTGGCAGTTTTTGTTTTTCTGATGATTCGTCCAGGAAAAGAAGAGGCGTCTGCTCAAGGAAGGTTTAGATTACCTGAGGGAGGTAAACGGCACTCGTTTTAATTTGGACCGGAAGGAGTCACACCTTACTTTATAGTTTAGGTACAGGGATTTGTAATTAGCAGCTTAACTTGTAGTTACAACTTAATTAAAAATATACTTATTGTGTAATTATTATAACTACAGATATTGTATGGTATTATTATTACATTCATATTATATTATTTTTATTATTTTAAACACAAGCATTATATGCTCGGACGAGCTATTTTCTAAAATCAGACTGTAAAAATAAAAAATATGGGTTTAGTCATCAAGGAAAACGCTGTAATAAAACAAACTCCAGATATTGCCATGTTACTACATCTCCCGTGATGCACTTCTTTGAATATCCTGCTACGCGTCTAAACAGCGCAAAAGCCCCGCGATGGACTAGGTCCACCTGAATGCCTGTAATTAAAAACACTTAGACAGGGTTTCTTTCGCGTTAAATGATAGTTAGACTGTAGTAATTCTGCCTGCTGTCATTTAGAGGCCGTTATTCATCTGAGTAAAGCGGAACTTTTTTTGTTTTTTGGCCGTAAACACGTGAAATACTCTTTTACGTTTGACGGGCATCACCGGCTGGCAAAATACATCTCTTCGAAAAATCATAAAACTGTAACGACAGCACTGGAGCTATGAATAAGCGAGAAAGTAAGTCCAATATTTAAATATAATAGCGTTTTATTCCAGTTATACGACCTTTGTGATTCACCAACAAGCTTAAAATAAATAACAGTAGAACCAACATTCAGTATGATAGCTGTTTAATTGGAGCTGAAGCAACGATTCATTTGTCTAAACTGCTAGGTTCTCCTGATTTACAAACTCATACTGCCTTAGATAAGTAAATGAAAACACTTGTTAGTAGTAGCAAAAGTAATAAAGTGCTACTCCTGTGGCGCTGAACTCACGCACGCATCCAGAATTCAGGTGTTCCAATCTCCTCCATGGCCACAGGTGTAGAAAACCAAGCACCTAGGCATGCACACTGCTTCTACAAACATTTGTGAACATTTGTGCTCTCAGGAGCCAAGTGTAAAGTTTGGTGGAGGGGGGATTATGGTGTTTGTCTTTCAGGAGTTGGGCTCGACCCCTTAGTTCCAATGAAAGGAGCTCTTAATGCAATCAATCTAAGATCCACATGTAGGCACTTTATTATTATGATTATTATCATTTTTAAAGACTAAGACATAATTTATTTAGACATTCTTTTGATTTAAAACTGAGTATACCCATCTGTTATGAATCAACAGATAGTCTCAACTGTTGCAAGTTATATTTTTCTCAATTAAATACTCCAAACACATTTTAAAGAGGTTCGCCTTTGATTTTTTTTAATTTACAAAAAACGTCAGGAAACAAGCACTGATTATTTAATTTATCTGGCATCATTTCTGCTGTTTCTGCGTCGTGTCAGGTGAGGGGTGTTCACGGAGAAATGCTGATGCAGCACAGGAGCACAATTTAAGCACCAACCCCTCCTCATCTGTCTTGGCTGCCTTCAAAGGTAACAGCAGCCTCAGTGTTTTCGCTGCACTTTGCACCCAAATGGTTTTTGCTATTATATGAACTGAAACATTTCTCTGTGTATTTGAAGTTTTCCAGCAGGAGCTCGACACCAAACATGACAAATATGAGCGCCTTGTTAAGATTAGTCGAGACGTCACTATTGAAAGCAAGAGAACCATATTTCTTCTGCACAGAGTGACCACGTAGGTATTTTTCACAATTATATGCACTGTAGAAACAATGACGTGCATTAAATTTTTGTGATGAAGACTTTTTTATACGCAGTGGATTTTAAATCAAACAAACAAGATGTGATTGAAGTGCAGACTTTCAGCTTTAATTCCACGGGTTTAACAAAAATATTGCATTTACTGTTTGGAAATTACAGCCATTTTTGTACACAGTCCCCCATATTCAGGGGCTCAGTTATTGACTGAAGCAGTTTCATGGCCATATTAGGCCTGTTCCTATTTTATTTCATGATAAATGCAGCAGACCTAATATCTGAAGTTGATTCACCATATTAAATTAGCATTTTATAGCTTTTCAGGCACATGTCAGTGCAATTGAGGGAGACCATCACTTGGCTGCAAAAAGCCCCAAAACAAACCTATCAAAGATTTGGCAAAAGGAAGAAGAAAAAAGTGTTGCCAGATCAACAATCTGTTACTTTATTAAAAAAGAAGAAATGCACTGACAAGCTCAGAAACACCAAAAGCCCTGAAAGACCACAGAAGACAAGTAAAGTGGATGATTGCAGAATCATTTCTATGATTCACAACAACTTCATAACTGAGTGAAGAACACTCTTTAGGAAAAGTGTGCGAAAGTGTGCAATCAAGAGAATCCTAGAAGAATCCATCTAAAAGAACCTGCACAGATTGGAAAAAATAAGCTTTTTTACAGATGAAACCAAGATTTACTTGTATCAGAATGGTGGGAAGAGAAAAGTATAGAGAGAGGGAAAACCTGTATACCACATTACCTGTGTTTATGATGACATGACTGCTGATAGGAGTAGGAGTCGTGCACCAGGCTATACTGTTGTCTTGTCCTCCACTTGTCCAGCATCCTCAGTTAGTTTTAAGGAGACACTGCACAGGTATAGCTCTTTCGAAATCACTTCAGTGGCGCAAACATACAATTTTACGTTTGTCAAACTGTGTTATTGCTGGCATTTTTTGTAGATTCGATTGAAGAAACGGGAGCAAATAATGTGTTTTCATGACAGACTGCTAGCTCACCAGTTTTAGTGGTCATACACTGGGTGTGAAACAAAGTTAAGTAATTATGTTTACATTGATTCTTTTTTTTTTGCGTGTAAAGCGTGCCGGATGCAGAGGACATTCTGAACGAGGCAGACGTAAAACTGGATGCAGTCAGGCAGAAGATCGGGCAGATTGCCGAAGAGCTGCGAGGCGAGGATATCTATCAGTTCCACAGAGCTTTCACACCAGGTGAGTCACTGCATGCCTCTTTTCCTTTGTAACTAAAGCTCGTATGTATTCTGAAAGATACTGCGGAAGATGAGAGGCGGGTCTTTTTTATGATTCTCCTGCTCTGTGTGGATTTAGGATGTTACAGTCACGTGTGCGACTCAGTGAGACCATTTAGTGTCACATCTGATGTAAATTCCACTTGAAGTAATTGCAAGAAAATATAGTTCACAAGTCATGAATCTGATTTTAAGTATTAAGCAGTATGTCTTAGTTTTTATTTTTAAGAAGTACATTATTATATATATATGTAATTAATGTACCTTCAGTATTTCGTAATAAGACGTAATTATGCAATTAATAATTTCTTTCTTATAATTTGTACTTGAGTGATTTATTTTGTCTTCCATTTGGTCATTATTTTGTCGTGTTCGAGCGTGACCTCGACGCAGGCGTGGACATGATATTCACACCCTCTGATAAAGTTGCTTTCACACTAGCTTGAGTACCACTTCTTGTTAGTGTAGCCATAATGTCTGCAGAGCAGGAGGAAAACATGACTGGCAGCGCGTGTGAGCTGTTATCTAGCAGCTGGGGAAGTCATTTTTAGATTGCGGTCACACAGGAATCACTGCTGCATCCTTCGCGACGTGACCAGTGGCAGTTCCCACCAATTAGACGTTTTATTTTTTTCCCCATTTTCATCGTCTTTATTAGATTGAGGCTGGGCTCGCTGCACAGGTCCTCCAGATAATCTTGGCTGGTGGAGACGTCTCCAGGCATGTGTAATGGCTCTGTTTTTTTATATAATGACCATCAAAGATATTGTGGGCTAAATCTGACCATAATTGCCACTGATAACAGAGCAGCATGGCACTTGGGTGAGCTGTTTTATTTAAACCCTACTAGCAGCTATGAGTCAGTGCAAACACACATTTACTTGTGGCTCACCTACAACTCAGTGAACGGCTCTGTGCTCAAACATTAAGCTCAATCCTAAAATCCTCAGTATTCTTAATACACGCATGTGTGCCAGACCTCAAACATACTGTGTTTGAGCAGTATTCAAGACTCTTTTTGCATATCTGATCTTGCCAAGCTATACGCACACACTCGGCTCTCAACTTTTCCTATGAAGGTGCCAGTAAAAGCGCTCAAATTCCCACTTGTTTATCCCTTAGTCATTGTTTGGACTTTATGCTCAGGAAGGTTTCTGTGAGACTCGCTGACCAAAGGTAGCTTCTGCTGCAGTGTAAACATGAACAGGTCCTGACAGTAAATGTTTCTCTCTCAGAAAGTGGCACAGCTGTGGATCCGCTGGCAGAGTTTGTCAGAGGCTGCCTTCAGCCGCTGCTCAGTTCTTTATGTTTTACTAGGTAAATGGTAATTAAGTACAACAGTTTATTGAAACATGCAAATGAATAAAAAAGCGGAGTTTGTTATATTCTAACGTGCTTGAAAGTCAATATTTCGTATGACCACCTTTAGCCTTTAGCACAGCCTGAACTCTTTTCTGCACGCAGACTGAGATATGCCGTGTTTCAGCTAACAGCTCTGCCTGTCAAACCTAGTATGGACAAATTATGTGTTGTTGCAGCAGGCTGGTAGTAACAAAATGCCTAAAGATGCAATTTAATTTTTTTTTCCTAAATCAAGTTTATTTCTATAGCACAACTACAGATATTGACCAACAGGCTGCACATTTAACAACTACTGAAAATGAGTGAAAAAGCAGTCCTTTGAGATAGTTAGAGAACTTTTTCTCAATACTGCAATAGTAGGCTATAGTATAATATACTGTACTGTATACTGCATGTAGAGTACTGTGTACCCGATGACCTGCAGTCCTGTCAGCTCGGTTTTGAGTCGAGCTGACAGGACTGCAGGTCCCCCTCAACAGGTTTCATGTTCAAATAACACCAAGTGAGCTATTTTAAATTTGCTCCAGGCAACCTTCAGTTCACCAGTTGTCAAATGTTGTTACTGTTAGCTACCTATTTCACCTGTTTGTAACTTTTTTAGTTACTACACCACTCACCAACTACTCAGGGTCACCCATTTGTGCGTTTCACTGTTGATCCATAATTTTAGCCACTAGTGGAGCTGCTCATCACGCTGTCAGCATTAAGCTACTGTCAGCAGTTCACTATGAATGAGCTAAAAATGGGAACTGCCAGTTATACTTTACTAGTGTGAAATATTTTTATAATTACCTTATTTAATTATTTCTCTGGTTTTTTTAAGATGATGATTTCTGCTGCTTTTGCGATACTTAGTAAACTGTTGTGTTTTGTGCTCTAATGTTTTCAGGTCAGTTCCATTAATCTAATGTAAATAGTTGACATCATTTTTCCATGTAACCCAGGACTGCTTTAAATAGTGCCTACTGAAGGAGGTTGACAATTACCGCTGTGATGTGGCTCCACTAATAAGTATTTAAGATCCTGATGGAAATGTGTTTTTGCCTGTATTTGAAACTTGATCATTTAGGTAATTATGTAAAATGTCAAATTAAAGTTCTGAGTATCACATGTAGCTGGACGCTGCATGGTGTTGTCTCAGTGGGTGAACGTTGTAATGAAAAAGAAAATGGGATTTTTCTAAAAGTGTTCATAATTAATAAATCTTTAAAGTGAAGTCAAGCGTGCATAATATAGATGATCATTTTTATTTCTTTATTTCTCACTAGCAGGGATTTTCATGTTCTCCGTGTAGCCGGCCGGCCGCTGCCTTTGACTTTGTGTAAATGCTGGTGTGACTGGACTACACTCATAACAAGAGTGGTGAAAGCTATTGAGAGTAGAGTGAAGATAAAGTACCCTTGCTGGCTCTGTGCAGCGCACTGCGCTCAGCACAGGGAGATAGCAGCTCTTTGAAGTTCAATTGCCGCTCCAAAAGTAAACTTCAGACACAAAGTCTTCCGTCCTGTGATTATTGGATTGTTGTTTACTCAGGGCCAGAAAACAAATGAGGGGTCATCTTGGCTCACCAGAAGAAATGGCCACTGTTCTATCAAAAGACAGAGACAGGAAACAGGTTTTATTTGAATCATTATCTCCATCTATGATCTGCACTGTGCAGATTTCATGCTGAAGCTGTTTACACGCTCTGAATGCTATGCTTTGATACTTAGTATTAGTAGTCATTTCAGTAAATTGCAAGCAAATGCCCCATCCACTGTCACATTCAGTTTGAGCTGCGCAGTCAGTGAAATAATCAGGTGAACTTGCCGCAGTCTCACTCAGATCCATTTTAATGTGCTTCAATTCATCAGGGATTCAGGAATATGTGGAAGCCGTCTCTTTCCTGCACTACATCCGCCATCGCAGCCTCATCAGCCTGGAGGAGATCAATGCCAGACTGGTGTTCGTGAAAACAGAGAAGGCAGAGACTAAGGTACAGTCATAGAGGACTTTATGAACATTAGCAATTGGTTAAGTATGTTTGGTTAATATTTTTTAAAGCCCAAAGAAGCGTTTACAAGATCTGTGTGACATTTTGGAAAACAGGCACTGATACCCGCTCCAACACACACACACACACACACACACACACACACACACACACACACACACACACACACACACACACACACACACACACACACACACACACCCA
>VOQJ01009143.1:0-10006 GCA_015052665.1 Apistogramma diplotaenia
AAACCACCTAACAAAATAGCTTGAGTGACCATGTCATTCCAGGGCTGTACTTCATCAGGTGGCCGCACTGGAACTAGGAAGCTAAATATTTCAGTAGCACAATAATAATTTAGTAGCACACAAGTGCAAAGGTTGATGTATTTGAGGGGGGGGGGGTCTCTATTGACGCTATGTTGCGCTTTCAAAATAAAAGCATTTTTAAGGCGTGAGCGCCAGTCATCATCACCTGCCTCGCCCCGCCAAAATGATTTTTTTACCCGCATATGGCGGGTTGGCGGGTGTTTAATTTAGAACCCTGACCAGAAGATATTATATTATTCATACTGGACAATATCTATCACCCCTTTAATGTGCAATATCCAATATTCATCTACTAGTTCAATTAAATTTTATTTATACAGCACCAAATCACAACAGTCGCTTCAAGGCGCTTTTTAGTGCAATATTCTTTCACCAAGTGCAATACTCACCCAGGTATTGTATGTGTATACTTCTTTTTTACAATATATATATTCTGTAACCATTTATTTTATTTTCTGTATATTTTTTAGTTCTATTCTTATGCCATTGAACAGGAGTGGCCCTCTAAATCTCATTGTTCATTCTGTATAATGACAATAAAGGACTTCTATTCTAGATGCTTTAGCTCTGTTACACTGTCAGAGTAGCAGCACCGTCAGTGGTCGTAGTACTTTCAAAACCTGATTAGACCCTTTTTTTCTCATGAGTCTGCATCTGATATGAGAGTGACGCACTCGACAGCTTACTGATGCAGTGTTCACTCTCGCCTGGTAAATCTGTTCCTTCTTTTGTTGGTGAGAAAACAGGATAAAATGCAGGTGAGGTGAATCGGTGCGCAACGCAACCAAATGAAAATAATGGTGTGGACGTGTATGAATCTTGGATCAGATTCCAGTTGAATTTTATTTGGAAAACATATCCTCCAGGTCTCAATTGCCTCAGTAAACCATTATTATGGGTTCTAGGGTTGCCGAGTATTGTTATAAAGTTACCTAATACCCCTCGGGCTTTCAGAATGGAAGTTTGGCTCAGTTGAAATGGAAATTTCAGGACTTCGGTTAAAAGGTGAGAATTTCCAAATGTCAGAGGAGGAAGATGATGAATGTGTGCACCTTTTTATAATACAGGTTTTACTAAAGTTATGCTGCCTGGAACCTGTGACAGCCCTTTGCAAGGGGGAACAAATCACTTAAATTCAGTCACATGCAGTACTGCTCTTTTTTCTTTTAAAGAAAAGCAGTTCTTTGTCATTTTAAATTGACATTAAATTAGACAAAAGCAGCAATGCTGTAAATAACAATCGATAAATTGTTGATATTTAATGGAATAGCAACAATTTACTACTTCTGCTACGTTTAGTTCTTTGTGCCCACTTGAATGTTCTCATCACACATTCTTGAATATTCGGAGCACGTAGCAGCTCACCAAGGACACGAGAGTAAAAAGCCGTGTGAAACAATACTGTAGAGGGTGTAGAAGAGTGCGCAGTTCCTCTGAACAACTGGCAGGATGCTGCAGTGTTTTAGGCAAAGCTTACTGGACATTCCTGTTTGCGTCACAGTAGAGAAATATTTTACCTCTTTGCAGATTCGTGTCTGCGGGCAGCTGCAGGAAACCATCATTTTTCTTTTGAAGCAGGTTCTTATTTTTCCACATCTGAATGATTTCCTGACTGAACGGAGACAGTCACTTAAATTCCCTTGAAATCCCATAATATTTGTGCACTGACGTTAACCACTTTCTCTCAGGTGTGTGGTGCAGTGGTGACGAGCTTCACTGAATGACCCTGTGTAGGTTTGACCTCACGGTTTTTCTGGTCTGATAACTAATCCAGCAGCTGCTTTGAAAAACCAGAGCTATGGGATCACGCCCAGTCTCCAACACTTTGATGTGGCTGTAACAATAGCGCATGAAATGAGAATAGGCTCACAAAGTGTATTTATTTCCCACTGATCTGAGAACGTGATGGTGGCCTGAACAATAGTGCTGTTGTGAAATTTCTAGGTGGATATGTTAATTTACCTAGTGACAAGTGCCAATGTCAGGACCAAATACTTCTTCTTCTGGGCCAGATTTAAAAACTTTGACATGCCACTGGGCTGAAGACCCTTAACTAATATTATTTCTTGAGACTTAACTCTAAATATGCCACCTGAACTAAATCATAAAAATAAAGGAATTCGCAATAAAGACATTATACTGCATCATTTATTGATGAGCAAAATAATTCAAGTGCATTGCAAATTTTAACATTTGAACCTTTAAAAACCGAACCTTGACCAGAATATTTTTAACAAAGCATCAATTCACCACACACGTTTAATAAAAAATAATGAGGAACAACGGCTGATGTAAGACGCTAGCAGGCGAGGGTCGTCCTCTCCTGTGTCCCTTCAGGAAATGCTGTCCCAAAGCTCGGTGTTTCTCATGGTGCCTCACAATGTTATATTCTTTAATACTGACAGGCTTTCTTTGTAAATCAAGCTCAGTGACTCAGAGTTCATCTTTGGGGTCAAATAAACACGTATTTATCATCCAGGCAGGTTAAAACCGTGATTTTCATTGTCAATTTTACGGCAGCAGTGCGTTCAAATACAAGAGAAAGGGTGGGAATTTTTAAAACTCTGAGCAAATATGATTTAAATGCTTTTTTGTGGCTTACATTGGGTCAGTCGGAGGGGTGGGCCCCGGGCCGCTAATTGAATAGCCCTGGTCTAGACACTTTATAGCGGTATTATAACACAACACCCAGCACGCACTGCTGACATGTTTCAAAGTGTTTTCTACAGAAGAATAAGTGAAAGTTCTCATGTTCATATGCTGCCTGATTTAAAACGAGCAGAAAACCTTTAGAGTGTTTTTGGACAGAATAAGTAAAGCAAAGCAACATTTCCAGCAAAGACCAGTTTTAAAAAATTCTCAAGAATCTTAGAACATCTCTACAAATTTTACATGACTCCACTATTCCTTGTGCAAAAGTGAAATGGGTCTGTATTTGAAAATAAAGGGGAATATTTGATGTACTGAAAAATTGGAGGCTTTGAATGAATGTGAGGTTTTTTTAATGGTCTCTGCATGCAACTTCCATGAAAATGCAGCTGGAAAGGGACAAGCACACAGCTATTAATTGGCAGCCTTTAGTTGCACAAACACACTAACCACATGAGACATGAAATAATTCATTAGTTTCAGCCAGAGCAGAAAAGCAAAAGTTATGAAGATACAAATTACGTGGATAAATATAATAAATCATAGAAAACAGTTTTTTTGTTTATGACAATTGTTCTCACACTGTGGGGTGTAGCCACTAAATGTGGTGTTGACAGGGGATTGGGCGGGGGGTTGAAAAATTGAAGAAACCCCACCCTCCACAGATATTTTAGATGATTTGAATGTTGTCTGTCTCACAAACATGCCTCTTCCCAAACACTGACTCACTGAGATTGCACACGTCCTGTTCATGCCCATAATTTCCCAAAGTTGAATAAGTTGAACTAAAATAGCTTTCGTTTTGTAAAAGCTTTATCTCTTATGTTGAGAAAATATTAATTTGAGTGGGTGATAATGAGGTAATTGAGTGATCAGATTGATAGAGTCAAATGAGAATGACGTATCTTTTCTCAGCTGAGCGTAATGTTGGTGAGGTGACCTCGGGGTCCATCTCTCGTGCAAATTTGGTTTGAAGCAAACTGGTAGTTTTGCTGCAAGATTGTGCGAGCATACCAAAAACATTACCACCACCCCCCAGGGACGGGGTGGATGTCGGGGAACAAACTAGCTGATGCAATGGTGCTGACCTTTGACTAAAATTTTTAATTTATTTTTGTTGTTAATGGCAGCTGCGAGGTACGCACTTGTTCCAAAGTGGGACCTACCTGAGAAGTTAGAGAGCTCCTGCCTGTGTGCTACAATTACAGTGTCTGTGCAGAGTGTCAGGCTTGTCATCACTTCTAGATGAGTTGATGTTTTTGTTTTCAAATTCCTTGGTCTGCTTTACACTGGAGCTTGTGCACGATGGTGGGCAGTAACACAGTCCATGTCTTGTGTAAGCGTGGCAGTATTTTGATCAAATATATATGTGTGTTTCAAACAAATTAGTGTTGCTTCACTGCAAGTGCAGTAAAAGTTTCCTGAAAGTCCACCTGAAGCCAAAAATTGACTCAACCAAAATCGGTTTTACAGCAGAGAAAGTGTTCATAACCCACATGTTTATCATAGCGCTAAATTTAGACTTTTCTGTGATATTTTCATCATTTTTCCAGGCTCAGACTTTTTTACTCCTAAACAGATTTAAACAAAGTTTGTGTCACATTATGAATGATGATCTTCACGCTCGTCATATGCCACACTCATGATAAACTATCACTGGCCCCTTGTGCAGCCACTTCTCCCCACACAATGCCAGACTGTCGATGGAACGTCGGAACATTTGGAAAGGCAGCCTGTTCAGTGTTTGTGCGGTTTGAAACGGAAAATTAGTATCGCTGGGTTGCTATGCAGGGCTCATTTTTTCATGACATGTTTCCTAATCAGCTTTCATGCCTTCTCTCACTGCTTCCATTGACACAAGCAGATTTGTGGACTTATTGTTACTAGAGCTTCAGACAAAATGAGAAGTAACTGGGGCAACACACAAGTCGGCATCTTTGATATCCAATCGTGGCGTCCCTGCTCCTTTGATTATTGTCTTTACATGCCTCCGGTACACAGCGATGTGGTGTGAAGAAGAAACCGCTGTCATGTTTCATGTCTTCAATAAAACAGTTACTGATACTCATTCCTCTGTATTTATACATTGCAGGGGTTTTCCCAAAAAACTTCCCTCAAAGGAAAATCACAAGGATTGTGATAAAATATTCCTAACCACTTTTTAAAGTTGCGTTTCTCTTACTCAGGTGTAGAATATTGTGTGTGTGTGTGTGTGTGTGTGTGTGTGTGTGTGTGTGTGTAAAATGGCATGAAAGCTAGAACATGTGCCAACCAATCATGCTCAAATGTGATTCACACCCCTGAATACAGTTTGAGACAGAAAAACAAAACATGGCTATTCTGTGATTATATTGTTCTTTTTACTACTGAAAACAACAGTCATGATATAGATTTTTGACATGCATAAGGAATGTGGTTGCTGGTTGTTCCATAATGCAGGGAAGGCAGTGGTTGGGACTGAGGTATTGAAAAATCAGAGGAAATTTTGCTTCGTTCTTGCACAGTATCATTTCCAGTTATCTCTCTGTCATAAATTAACCTCTTCCACAATCGCAGAGCGATTGGAAACTGAGGTCAAGGTGTTTTTCAGGTTCACTGTGATACCCCTCAAGGCCACCTGATGATGTAACATTGTCGCACTCTGAACCTTTTTTGTGTTTGTTTCCTGCCAGGGTGCTAACCGAGTGCTATCAGAGAGACGTTCAGAGCAGCGCCGCCTTCTCACTGTGATTGGCACCACTGCTGTCATGGACTCTGACCTGCTTAAACTCAACCAGCTTAAGGTACAGCCAGTCACAGCCATGGTCTTCAAGAGGACACTTTAGTTATGGACTAGTTCTTATATAGCACTTTTCTACTCTGAGCACTCAAAGCACTTATTCAACTTTAACTTTGTCCTTCAACTTTGTTAAATCAGTTTAATTATTATTAATGGCAATCTTTAATACAAAAAAATGAACAAAGTTTAGAAATTAAAACCCTTTTGTTTAAAAGGGTAAAAAAGAGCCATATCCAACTTTTGGGGACAACAGGATTTTCTGCAAATTCTGTTTTCAAAATACTGAAATTGTCAAATACGATAAAGAAATAATTGCTTGTTCTTGCCTATAAAAGCTGAGCCCATGTGATCCAGTTTCACCTGTAAAAATGTTTGAACAACTCTGTGAAGCACAAGAGTGAAGCATCTCTGTCATGTTAAGTCTGCCGATTTTGCCACATTCAATATGGAGGCGGCGTTCACGTACGCTTCGGCACTCGGTGCAGCGTCTACATATACATGTGTGGAGCCGTAAGAGCGGAACTTCATCACTAGTATGGGCACATTTCGCCTTTAACGAGAAAAACAAGACGATGTGTGAAGCAAATTATGACTAAGACTAAATTACATTTTCATCAAAAAGACTAAGACTAAATGAAAACTTGCTGTTAAAATTAGCAGTGGAAGTTACCTGTATGTTTAACAACATACAGACAAAAGCAAGTTCTTACCTCGGCACTGTGAGCTGTTCATTATTAAAACTTTGTGGTGAAACGTGCATCTTGCTCCTGCTTTGCAAGGTGAAACTCGCAGCTCTTTGCAGTCTTGGGGCCTCGACACACGGGGGCCGACGCCGCTCGCTCTCCATTCATTTCCTATGCAGACTGTGCGATGAGGCGACAATCCTTTGACCTCCTCCAGCTGAGCGACCGGCAACATTCATGCATGCGAACACGTAGACGTGCACACGTGACCAGGCGATGTGATGAAACAAAGTTGAAAAATGTTCTGCTTTTGTGGCTGTTGCCGGGCTCTAAACCAATCAGCGAGGGTTTCATTGACTGACCAATGAGTGGAGAGCATGCTGCACGCTGCAGTATGCGACCACTTTCATCACGGAGGAAAGCATCATTTTGGCTGTGTTTGACTTTCATATAATATGACACTTTATGCAGTGATTATCGAGATAAATCTTACCTTTATCAGCCCTGAGTGCCGCCATCAAATGATATTCACCTGATGTTACCTGTCTGTAATATAGGATGAACCCAAGGTTGTTTTTTTCCTTTTGTAGAGGAAACTTAACAGTAAGATTTCTGTAAGTTCCAGTAAAGTCTTCTGCCTTGTCTAACACGCACTGCTTAAAGTAATAAAGTAATTAGAACTGCCTGTTCACTCAAGAGAACTTGATTTATAGATTCATAAATTTCTACTAAGACTCTGGTTAAAATCGTCCTGTCTGCTTCTCTGCAGTTCCGCAAGAAGAAGCTTCGTTTCGGACGCAGTCGAATCCATGAATGGGGCCTGTTTGCCATGGAGCCCATTGCAGCTGATGAGATGGTCATTGAGTACGTAGGTCAGAACATCAGACAGGTATGAAAGCTTGTTGTCATGTTAAATGTTTGTTGTTCGCACAACAAAGTCTGTGAAATACTTTTATAAATAATACATCTTTAATAATTCTGTTATTTTCCCTTGTAATGTATCACACACTGTATAAAACATTCAACAGTGGAGCTCTGTAGGCCAGCAGTGGTTGGTTGTTGCGTTCGGGTAATCATTGTCGGGGTGTCAGCGAGATGCATGTTCTGTGTCCAGATGGTGGCTGACAATCGAGAGAAGCGGTACGCACAGCAGGGCATCGGGAGCAGCTACCTGTTCAGAGTGGACCATGATACCATTATAGATGCCACCAAGTGTGGCAACCTAGCACGATTCATCAACCACTGCTGTACTGTAAGTCTGAACACACTCATGCTTTTACACATCGACTCATAGCTTCTGCAGCTCTCACCCATCTGTCTTTTGTTGCTTTTTCCCTTCGCAGCCAAATTGCTACGCCAAGGTCATCACTATAGAGTCCCAGAAAAAGATTGTGATCTACTCAAAGCAGCCCATTGCAGTCAATGAAGAGATCACCTACGACTACAAGTTCCCACTGGAGGAGAACAAGATCCCTTGCCTGTGTGGAACAGAGAACTGTCGTGGGACGCTCAACTAGGAATGCACTTCTCTTCCTCACTTTCCAGCGGGGAGCCATACCCGTAACCCCCCCCCCCCGGGTTCACCCTCCTCAAAGTGTAACTTGAAGCAAACCCAACCCCAGAAACCTATGCCGCCCCTGCTGATGGCCTCACAGTCAGCCTCATGATACTTAGGAAACAGACACGCACACACTCTGCACTTTTTATACACTGTTTTCATTCTCTAGGCACTTCCACAAGCCATTGGGTGATTGGTTTGGCGTCATCTGGCCTTTAGCATCAGCTCGTCAGTGGCAGTATTATTGGACTTGACTGGGTGCTCCAGGGAAGTTGTTCTGTGAATTAGGGCATGAAAGTTTTCTCTCAGTGCCAACGTCCGTTTGAAAGGAGACAATGAAAGCGAAAGAAAGGAAGGACGTTGTTGAGCACTCTCAGACACGACTTCTTTAGTCTGTTAAAGTGACGGCATCAGACAAATATCAATGTTCCTCATAGCTTCATGCTGACATACCTTTGATGCGCACAAAATATTTTACATGCGAAAGGCTTCTATTTTTGTGAAAAACTATTGTTAGAATCACTCTGGAGAAGTGAAATCACATGTTGGGTGTTTAGTTCCTCTGCCATTATCTCTAAGCAACATCATATTTTGCATGCTGCTGTGAAAGTTGTACTGTGTCTCACAAATATCGTTCTTCTTTACTGGCTATAGCTGAAACACATCAGAGAGGGATGTTTCAAAACATCATTGTGCAGAAGTTACTGCTGTTCAGGACACTTGTGAGCCGAACAAAATATGCACAAGATGTGCAAACATTATCTTGTGCATAACTCTGTTAATGTAGCAGCATGCAGAGTTTTGCCTGTATAAAAGTGATTAATGTTACAGGCTCCTACTCAGTAAACTTTCCATCGTGACCTTTACAGAAACCAGGGGTGTTTATTCAGACGTGAAGCAGGTACATTAGGATGCCGTCAAATTAATATGAGGAGTTCTTGTCTGAAAGGGGCTTTAATTTGTCAGTGTCAGCCAGGAATCGCTTCTCCAGTGTCAAAACTCCTCCCCATACAAGTCCGTACAGAGACGCACAGGAATACCAGATAAATTCAGGGTTTTTAGAAGCGCCCGTTAAAGGTGCAACTTTTAAGATGACAGTCAATTTGGTCTTCATTTATGCAAGATTTGCAAGTGTGAAGGTTGTTTTTGGAGATTTTTTTTTATTTAATTTCATAGTATTATATAATATTACTATTGCTGTTATTAATGGTATTGTTACTTATTTGCATTAGCTGTAAGTATATTACAGTGAAATGAGCTTCAATGTACCCATCCACTGTCCTGAGTGGCTTTGTGATTCACCAGCCCTATAAATCTGTTCTTTTCCCTCTGCTGCTCTATTTTGCAACAGCTTCCCATCTGGCTGAGAGAAGCTTTTTTTAACCCTCTGAAAATGTGTAATTTAGGTTTCGGCTAACAGCGTGCGTGTTTTTCTTTCATTTTATGTCACTGCTAAATTTTTGCTGCAAGAGCATCACATCATACTGCCCTTTCTCTCGCTCCTCTGCAGACTTATGGACACTGGTATGCTTGCATTTAACAAATTGTGTTCTCCTTGTGGCGGGCTTGCTCATCCTGAGTAATTAGTGCTGTACCTGTGACTTGCCGTTCAGCGTGGAAATTAATTTCAACAGCTATTTTTAGCGCCGCAGCAATGGAGGGCATGGCTATATGTTAAACTTGGAGAGCTTGTCTGCCATCTACGATTTGGCCAATCCCATTTTATCAACACAGAAGCCACAAAGAAGGTATTGTGCTTTTTGACTAGGGATGCTTGAAGCCAAATGTCCCTGTTGATGGTGAACTGTTTAATGCTCCAGTTTCACCAAAGCAATATAAATCTGAGCAACGTCAGTGGCTTTACAGCCATTGTATGCGTTGGTTAAAAGCAAGGCAACAAAAGGTCTTGTGAACAGCATTCTTTGTTGCTGCTTCCATTATAAAGTCTTTAGTTTCAGCAAATGCACATTTTCTGCAAATTCTTCTTCTCCCTAATCGGTTTGCTTAAGTTCTGAATTGAGAACAATGCTGCTGGCTTTGCAGGCGTTTGCTACTAGTTTGTGCTACATTTTTAGCACAGGCCCAAGTCGAAAAAAGTTTCAGAACTTCTTTAAGGTGACTTTGGGTGTTTTTAGTAATGCACATTTTTGATTTATTCATTTCTGTTCAGAAACTTATTTATCCCCATGTTGTAGATCTTTACAAAACTCATTAGAATACATTTTTAAAGATCTACAACATGGGGATAAATAAGTT
>VOQJ01009143.1:16852-28122 GCA_015052665.1 Apistogramma diplotaenia
ATGGTGGGGGGTTGGGGGTGGGGGGGGGGGGGGGGGGGGGGGGTCCTGCATTGTTGTGAACCTGCGCGTGGCACTGTCAAAGAAAAGATTTGTTGTCCTGATACTGAGTTATTGGCAGTTGGCATGCAAGAGAATTCAGTCATTTCATAATAGTACCCAAGGCAACAGCTGAAGTTCTCCATTAAACTGTTGCTAGGATACAGAATAAACAACCAGAGGCAGTCTGTTGTTTCAGGAAACTTCCGTCAGGTTTCTTACTCCTCCCTCCAGCTGACTGGATTCTGCAGCCCCGACTTCCTCGAAGCTTGCTTTGGGGCGGAAAAAAAATCACGTGACATATGACGTCCAGCCCGGGAACCGCTTCATTTCCGGAATAATATTTCGATTTCACGGAAACCGCCACATTTCGCTGCAAGCAAAAGAGAGAAACTGGATCAATCCAAAAAATGATGTACTTCAATAAGTATCTCTGAGTCTTCCCCGTCCCACAAAAATCACCCCCTGACATACACATGCACAGCCAATTTATACCCAGTTTATACCATGTTTTCCCAGTACTCTCCTCATTAATACAACACAGACATTCATTGCTCTTTATTTGTAAGAAAACAAAAAAAAAACATGATGTCATGATATTCGGCGTAATTAAAAGCCTTGCACGTCTCCAGTAGAAGGCGCTATAACCGACGCTTCGATTAATTAACCCATTTTCGAAACAGTGGGCACAGATGCTTCAGTCCTTTACAAAAGCTTCGTTCGTTCATCACCAACTGCGACATATGGCATGTACCTATGTCATGGCAGACTCAAGACGTACAGGCACGATATTAAAGGGCAAAAAATACGGTTTAATATAAATTCATAAGCTTCCAACACATACTCTGATTTTAATGGATCATATCATATATTATATCAGGTGCATTAATGCCTTGCAGCTTATTAGATTCTTAGATTGTTACGCAATAATGTTTAAAACCTCTTTGGGCCAATCTAACTTTAGTCATGCCTCCACTCCACCCACGTGACGCTTCCCTGCGTATAAAGCGGCGCTGCACTGCACCACACAGAGAGGTTTGTAGACAAGCGGCTTTCAAAAATGTCAGGAAACCAGCGGGGCTTTGTGTATTTGATCACCGGGGGATGTGGATTTGTCGGACGGCATTTATTGAGGGTTTTGCTGGAGAAGGAGGACAAACTGGACGAGGTCCGGATCTTTGACAAATGCATTGATCCGAGCTTAAGTGAACACAGCACAGGTAAGACGAGCAGAAGCTGTTTGTGACAGCCTGGAATGCGGTTTCTGTCTATAATGCGCAGCGGATTATATATTTATACTAAATATACTAATAATATACTAAATTTAAGTTTAATTTGATGCTGACAAATGGACATGTATCGTCTACACGTCTGATTAAATCACCCGAACTTTATTCGCCGGGCTCATATTAAACAGCTGTGAAACCTAAACTCCTTCTAACAGATCGCTGATGAGATAGGTTAAATTAACTCGACACATTTGGTGTTGATGCGAAAACCTGATGCGATCTTAACCGATGTCCATGTGTGTTAAATATCTCTGTAGTGCTAGATGGACTTAAAGGTACAGCTGTGACTCCATACAGCCTGATTATTGGTTTTTCTAGTTACCTGGGCAACCTAATGACAGCTGCGTTTTGAGTCCAGGATCATAAAGATGATCTGATCTTACTGCTGCACCTGCCAGGCTGTCGCCACCTTGTGAATAATTCATATGAAAGGCTGTTGATTTGGATCCATGAGTCGTGACCAAAGGTTCGCATGTTGTGTTTGTTTATATTATTTACCTCCTCATAAACACTAATTAAATTACTCAGAAGCCAAGCTATGTTTTCTTTCCTTAATCACACGTCATGTACTGCTATAATTACATACAGTAAACAAAGCAAAGGTTCACAACTGTGAGTAATGCCCCTACCACAGACGGAGCATCTGACTAGCAGTGGGAACTTTGCCCAGCTGTGTGCCATCTGGGATCATCATATTATTTACTTCAATCTGTCTTATTTACACTCTGTGGGTGGCTCAGACAGAGGTTAATGGTGTTTTGTTCCCATTTTGTTTGAAATAATGGGCATATAATCCCATCTTTAACATGAAGTTACATTGAAGAATGAAAACACAGGTATGAGAGTCTGAATTGCAACAGACCAAAAGTCCAGCTTCTTTCCATGCAGCTATCAGCATGTCAAGGACAAACTCCGATAAATCCAAGGTTCAAGACCTTCAGAACGTTTTGCTGTGTCAGTTCAACAGTGGCAGTCATCCTGTATTGTTTTTGTTTTTTATGGAGATGAAGTACCTTTCTTTGTGGTTTCATTTTTTTATCCAACTGGGTTAATCAGAAATTTTTTCTGCTTTTGTAGTCTGTAACTGTCTTCAGTGGAGTATTATCACATTGTATAAAATTGCACTTGTTCCAATAATGGAAAAGGCAAAAAGACATGTCATAATATTGAAAGAACACAGCTATTATGAAATCAAGGCTGTTTGCTCAAAGGCTGAATGAGGTTGTATTGTAATTCCATGGTAAGCAAGCTGACTTTTTCCCCTCAAATTGTGCAACCTTGTTGCTTGATTTCAGTTTCAGTATTTATTTTTTAACTTTGTCTTCCTGTTTTCTACCCAGACCGGACAAAGGTGGTGGTCATCCAGGGGGACATCACTGATTATACGTCTGTGTTGGAGGCCTCCCGTGGGGCAGACGTTATAGTCCACGCAGCCAGCTTGGTTGACGTCTGGCACAAGATCCCCGAAACCCTCATCTACTCTGTGAATGTAACAGGTGAAGTTTAAAGGGAGTGGTGATCTGACTTACAACTGTTAGAAAGAAAAGAAACAGGGAAACAGCAATCAGCAGTTCAGCCTGATAAATGCATGACCTCGGAAAGAGGAAAGATCCACACCCCTGCTTTGGATGGTTTAGGCCAGTATTTTATCCTGTGGCTTTTACTCATCACATTTCCTATTACTGATCTGGGGCATGGTTTCCTCTTGCCAAGGACTAGTTGTTTTTGGATGGATGGTTTATTTAAAGGTCTAACATATCTCTGATGTCTCTTTCTTTTCAATGCTAAATGTTGATGTGGAATTTGGTGGCAAGTTTAAGTGTTGTGTAATGCTAGAGCTACAGCACAGACAAGAGAACCTGTGGGGAATCATGTCATGTTCCACTCCGCTTTTGGGAGTGTGACAAGAATAGTTTCACCATTCACTGACACTGTGACTAAATCCACTCTACTCCAGTTTACATTTGGATTAAAGTTTACTGGGTCATGTGGTGTTTTTGAATGTGACAGTTTGTGATTCCAGTTGTAAGAAGAGCTGTTTTTAGACAATGAGTGTCAGCAGTGTCTGGCCTAAATAAAAACACTTTAGTCTAGTAGAGCAGTCAGAGCAGTCACTCAGGCTCAGTAATGTGTGGAACTTCAAAGAGCTTGAAGGAGCCCATTATCTAGTCCAAAATAACAGACTGCAGCTAAACCAATGAGTTTATTCTGGTACGGGAAACAGTTTTAAATGGTTCCCAAAGGTAGTGTTTATGCAGATCTGTGATATTAATTCATTTATATTACTATTGTTTTATTGATTGTGTTTCTTAAAGTCTAAACATGTTTAGTGCAGCAAAACGGCTCCTTCGAGGAGAGGGTGGTGATGATTAAGCTGTTGATTATTAATCTGGACCATGTCAGATGAACTCAAAATGAAATACACGCCCACATTCAGCTAAATATTAACAAGTGATGCTGGACACAACAAAGCCCAACACCCGGCAGATGATTTGCCAAGATGTTTAGATACATTTATGGTGTGAATTTGAACATCGTCTCATGTCTTTCTTGAATTATCACGTTCACAAATCACAAGATTTTTTTCTGTAAAAACTTGACCTGACAAACTCTGACCTTAACCCAGTTATGACAAAAATGTAGAAATCTGGTCTGAGTCAGACTAGTAATATTGTTCAGACAGACCAAATTGACACCCTGCTCCCCCCTCTGTGGTGCAGTAAAGTATTGGGTGACAGTAAAGCGGACTCAACTCTTTCAGTTTTCAGTGGACTTGCTGAGCACAGCTGCAGGAGCAGAGTGCAGCTTTTGTCTGTCTGGAGGTTAACCTATTTGAGTCTGTATTAACGTAAATGAACAAACAATCACAGACTGTCTGTGATAAGATGAAGTGGATGTGCTTGCTTTCGGCCTGTTTACATTTGGCCCCAGCAGGTCGTCCCATCTGGTCTCCTAGAACTGAAAAATTTCAAGAATTCATATTTTAAAAAAAGTTTCTCCTCCTCCAGTGTTCTGTGCAAAATCTCATCTCTTTTCTTCTCAGAATTGGTATGAATTGCAAGCGCTGTTAGGAAAACACTATTTTTTAAATACTAATAGCAATATTGGCATATAGATGGCGTGGCAACTGGAGGTTAACCTCCTTTCAGACCCTGTACAGCCTCCAGTCATGTTAGTCCCAAAGATAGACATTATCATCCATATATTTAAGCAGAATTCTTTTCCTACCTCCTGTTCCCCTAAAAATGCCTTTCTGATTGCCATCATTTACATTTTTTTGAGCTTTTACTTTTTTCCTTGCATGTCAAACCTCCCATTCTGCTGTGAGATGCTGCATCATGTGCTGAGTAAAGTGTTAAGAATTTTGATAAACACATTTGTGCTGATGAGCCGGTAAATCTTCAGGGAGTGGCTTTCTATAAAAATCTTTCCAAAAAAGTGAGCAGACTTACTGAAAGTGTTCTTTTTTTTCACACTTAGGAACAGAGAATGTAATCAAAGCCTGTGTGGAGTGTGGCATCGAGTACCTTGTTTATACCAGCAGCATGGAAGTGATCGGTCCCAACCTCAATGGAGATCATTTTAAGAGGTAAAATTAAAGAAAAATTGTGTATGTATATATTGTTGTGTGCACTTTTGTTTTTGTCTTTGAAGCTGACTGAGCCACACAGTAGAAATTTAAAGCCCATTTAAGTGTATTGGCTCATTTAGTTCCTCTGTAGTTGCTATCTCGTATCGGCTCGCTTGTCTTAAATGCACCATTATGAAAAACACATGTGCTGTGCAGAAAAGATATGATGGGTGGAGTCCAGAATGCATGACGCAGTATCCAGTCATTTCTGTGTCTTATTCAACAAAGTGATGTGACTGATTCCAGGTTGTTACAAACTGTGTAATTGCTGCAGGTACACAACTATTATGTGTTTAAAAACAAGTTCATTTTTAATTTAAAAAGTTTTTTTGTTAAATGTCACATCTTGAATGTTCTTGCTGACCAAAAATGGGAAGATATCATCTTAGTTTTCTCTGTAGATGTAAAATAATAAAAAATAAATTATTGTTGTCACGGGGCAGAAATGGCAGCACAATTGTATTTCTAAATATGGACCATATCTCTGTATTTCTCTGGGTATTTACCACTTTCAGAAGTGACATGATGTTGCCTGTATACTATTTTGCATAAGAGTGCGCCTATAACAACAAATGGAAAGCCCACACCTGAAGCTGTGAGTCAGAGCCAGGTGAGAGGGCATCAGCCTGCCCGTCTCCTGGTTACTGGCATATGTAGGTTGGAGGAAACAGTTTTCGCGCTTTGGTTGACGGTATTTTAAAGTGAGGTTTTTTCCCCCTTTCACCCATGACTGAAATGAAAAACACTGTTGTGCGAAGGTTGTATGCACTAAAGGTAAAGTGCATGAGTGGGCATGCCTTGATATTTAGATGTGGTTGGCTGGAAATCCCACCCAGTGCCTTTTTTAGTTTAAGGTTAAAACAATGCTCTGTTTGTTGTGCAGAAACTCGGGTCTAGTTTTCTCTCCCACTGTGCAGCTAGAATTAAACACTGTACATATCTGTTTAAGTTATTACACAGCTTAAGATAAGTAAATATTCTTGATAAGAATATGAGTATGGATGTATATGTGTGTTGGCTATAAGCAACAGTAGCAGCAGTGTCCTTTAAACGTGTACCAGTGTGCTACAGGTTTTGTGTTCTTGTCTGTTAAGCATTATGTAATCTCACACAGCCTCCATGATGATGGCCACAGTCTGTGGCTGAACTCCTCGTTCCTTTTGATGTTTCTTTGGACTTGGTGTCCTGCTGCAGAAGGAATGTGGGCCCTTCTCGATGATGCTGTGTGACGTATAAGATCTTTAAATTTGTAAAACCTTTTCACAGTACACAATGTGCTTTGATGCAGAGCTAGATAGATGTAGAAGACGAAAAGCATCATGCAAAGGGGTTGGTCTCTATCTACTGTGATCTTTTTTACATCAGACTGTAGTGCGGCCATTGTCAGAGGTGAATTTAACTGTAAGTCAACATACTCAGTAAACATATCTGCATTTATTGTTGGTCTGTTTTGACGTGTCCTGTGTTGTGTGCCACTGATGCCAATTCATGAACTTGACTGACAATCATGTTCTAAGCAGATTTCAAGAAGTCAGCAGTGTCCTCATCAGGGGGCAGTTTTTAATGACAAACATCCAGCTGGACTTACTGACAGTCTTGCAGATGTGTGCATGTTTTGGTCTGAGCACAATTTGCACGTACGCAGGCACCTTTCCAGCTGACGTTACCCAGTAAAAATGAACCTTTGTCTGCTCTTGTTGAAAAGAGTTGTTCTAGTCATACACTGCAGTTCAAACCGATAAAAAAGCTGCAGAAAGAATGCAAGTAAACACTGGACGGATCTGATTTCTTCTTTCTTTCTGTGCCAAGTTTTGTTTCAGAACAGCTGCTGCTCAGTTGGCTTTTTTTCAACACATTTCTGTCAAACATGTGACCAAGGTTCTGGGTGCTTCCCAATGAATTCAGTGTTTTTGATGTTTTTTTTTTACCTTTTTAGGGGCAATGAAGACACACCTTACAGAGTGAAACACAACATGGCCTATCCCAAGAGCAAGACCGCTGCAGAGAAAATTGTGCTTGAGGCTAATGGCATCGAGGTAAGAGATTTCAAACAATGGTCATTATGTTGTTGTTGTTGTTGTTGTTTGGTTAAATAAAATTGGTGAAATGTTTGAACCAAATCACAGAGAGGTTTAAGTGTATAGTGAAGCCAGTAAAATGCTAAGAAAGGGCAGTTCAGTGTGGAGGCTCTAGATGGGCAGTTCTTTTTCTTTGCCTCCTGCTTAGTTGGATTCAAGCCTTTAAAAGCATAGTCGGGATTATTTGTGCAACTTAGCCACAAGGGAAATTCTCGCATTCTGTGGCAATGTGGTGGTCTAGTGGTTCCATTCCTGCTGCCTGCAATTACCATCTAAATCTTCCCTCTGACACATTTTTTTTTTTTGCCTGGAAACTGAGTTTGTTTTATTTCCTGTTCAGGTTAAAGGTGGTAAGCACTTGTACACATGCTCACTGAGGCCGACGGGGATCTATGGTGAGGGGCACCAGCTGATGAAGGACTTCTACCAGCAGAGTGTTCAGAGGGGAGGTTTGGTTGTCGGAGGCATCCCAGAGCATGTTGAACATGGTCGCGTTTATGCAGGTAAAATGGCTTTTGTGCAGTTTTCAGTGCATCAGGACAATTTAACTTCTGTTATAGTTTCAACTAAATTGCAACCTGGTTAAACATGACTCTGTTTCAAGCAGAGCGAAAAGCAGAAGTGGGTAGCATTGTAGAAGTGCTTCCCCTGCATTTCGCATGAAGTCTGTGGGTTTTTGCACCTGATGCATTTTAAAATATCAGTATTCAAAAAAACAAAACCTTCTAGAACAACTGCTACTCAATCTATAGTGTAAATGGGGAATATGCAATACCATATGGCTATCAATCAACATCTTTACATGCAGACATATCCACACCATGAATACTCTGACACCATTATTTGGCCTCACTGCTGATTGCTGCATTCTAACATGCTTTTAAGTTTGTCTTGAAGTCATCAGATGTACAGATGCTGAACCTTGACATGGAAGATCACAAATGGGACACTGTGCATGTTTGTTATTTTGCACATCAGCAAACATTAAACATGAAATGTGGTCAGAGTTGTGAAGCACATCAGCACATTTAAGTGTTGGATATGATTTTGTTTTGCAGGAACTTGCCCAGCTCTTAACTTTACAGTAGCACATGGTTTCTTTAAGTATATTTTTACATTCAACACTGGTTATTAAAACATTGGCGTTAGATAACATTATTTATTAATCAAGCTACACAGCTAAAATAAAATGGGCTGAAAAGCCTTGTGTTGAAATAGCCAGTATGGTCCCGTGTAAGTGTGATGGATCGTACCATGTCATGGAAACCTTGTGAGATCAGGTTTACTGACAGTCTCTAAACATTCAGATAACTTGTACAGAAATATTGGTTGAAAAGGATGTTTTCTCATACAGTCGTGAAGGCTATGGCCAAAGAATATTACTGTTTTTATGAAATTTAATACATAATACAATACAAGTGCAACTGGACAGGGAAGACGTCACTTGGATTCAGACTCAGAAACTGATCTCAGATTACGTTTGACCTCGTTAGCAGGACAGACCGTGATTATTTACCATCTACAACAGTCAACTCTCAGCCTTTATGCAGTATCTAAATTTAACTCTGGTATTTAAACTTGCTTCTATAATGAACTGTTACTCATCCACTTATTTGTCTGGCTAGGCAATGTTGCCTGGATGCATCTGCTTGCGGCCCGAGCCTTGAGAGAGCGCCCAGAGAAAGTCGGAGGCGAAGCTTTCTACTGCTATGATGACTCGCCCTACAAAAGCTACGAGGATTTCAACATGGTGTTGCTCTCTGGATTTAACTTTCGAAAGGCCCGCATACCTACGCTGGTGCTGTGGTTTCTGGCCATGATGAATGACTTTCTCCATTGGATACTGAAGCCGGTATACAACTATACACCACTGCTGAACAGTTACACCTTGGCTGTGGTTAGCACCACCTTCACAGTGAGCACAGACAAAGCTGAGCGGTATTTCCAGTACCGCCCTTTGTACAGCTGGGATCAATGTCTCAACCGCACACAGAAATGGATTAGCACATTTCCTTCAGAAAAGTCCAAAGACTCTTGATGTGAGCTCAGCAGCTGCCGTGCAGACACGATTGCAGTCTGTAAAGGAGTACCCTATTGTCTGTCATTAGATAGTAGCAATAAATAAACAGTACGCACCATGTGACTTAACTTTATATCGAAATGTGTTGTAAAAAGTGCATTAATAAATAATTTTTGCACCTGGAGATTAAAAAGTGAAGTGCTTCCACAGCATTTCATTTTACTTTCCTCATGCTGGTCACCAGCTTGGTCACACATTGCTGTGGGATAGTATCCCATTCTTCAACCAGCATTTGCAAGTCAGCCAATCATTCATCAAAAAGATATTGTACTATTATATGGAAAAAATACAGTTAAGCAGTATTTGACACTGAATCTGTATGTATAAGCTTCATTCCCAAGTGGTGATGACTGATTCCACCATTAACGATATGTAAAACTCATCTAGTAGGCTGGTATGAGGTGCAAGGTAAAGTGGTGATTTGTTTCATTTCTGTGCTGATTCACAAAGGGACTATGTATTTTTATTATTTTTTTTAGATATGCATTTCACATTGATTATAAACATGCACAGTATTAATATTGACAAATGTAAACAATCTACAAGCATTTAATACTCAGGTCTGTAATGTTTTTTTGAAATGTTTGTTGACAGCTATTTAGCATGTAAAATTTTTTATTTAATTTTAAATAAAGAATTATTTAATCTTTTCGACATGGCCTCTTGTGTTGTGCTTTGGGTGAAATTTACAATACAGGGAAGGGCCCCAAATTCATGTTTTCCAAAATCTCAAACATGCCATTACATCACACAACCTGGAGACAGAATCAATTTTAAATAATGCCTTCACCATATCTCCATGGTTACATTGTGCTTTCCATCCATCTTTCCTGTGTATCCAAGTGTTTTCCTGTAGCAGTAGTGAGGAGGATCCCTCCTTTTAGTCTTGTGGAAACTTGTCGTCATGCTATATTAGAACCAGCTGGATTGACTCATGACTCATAGGGAAAAGGGAGTTCCTTTAAAGAGTTAGTGCCTGCAAACATGGGTGTCCCCTATTTTGAGGTTTTCTATAGCAATCTCCAAAACACTGAGATGTCATCTGTAACAAAAAACCCCAAAAACAATACAGTGACTGACGGGTTCCAAAAAAAACAAAAGATCCCACTGTGTGTGTGTGTGTGTGTGTGTGTGTGTGTGTGTTTGCCATTCTCTGGGTGTGTCAAACCTGCTTTATAGCCATATATGGTCTAATTTGAACTCAAATGGGCTGGACCGATAAACCAACACCTATATGGAATCAAATACCAAACTGTTTCTTTAATAAGAATTAAAGAAGTATTCTGAAAATGTTCACATTTCTTAAAGCAAGTGTAATTACAGAACTGTGTCTGAGTCTCCTGTCATAACAATTAACTAATCTAAATGTAGCACAAAAGGTAAAATTTGTGTTTGGGCAATTAGTTCTTTCTTGTAACAATGCTTCTTGGTAATAAATCTTACGCCACCAGTTTGTTTCCTCTTAAATGGAACCAGATTTTTAAGGAAAATGCATTTGTGGGTTGAGCAACATAGCTGAGTATGTTGGTTGCTTCCTTTGAAAACCTGTCAGATCTTCTCTGCCAGTGCCAAACAGTTTATTCTGCTACTGACATACGTTAGCTCTCATTTATTGGATTGGATGATTGAAACGAAACATACTGGCAGTCTAACCATTTATTCATTTAACAAACAGCTGGCTTCAGTAGCATGTGAAAGAACCATACCACCACAGCATGACACCAACTCGTCATGCTGGTTACCAGCTTGGTCACACATTGCAGTGGGATGGCTTCCCATTCTTCAACCTCTATTTGCAAGTCAGCCAATGTGGTTGTGTTGGCACGAACAGGACGCCCAAGCTTATCTGACCGGTGGGGTTGAGTTTATGACCACAAGCAGCCCATTCAATACTCTCCACCACCACCCCACCCCCCACCCCAATGCAAAGGGAACTAAAGGGATTGGGACTGAACAGCTGTTTAGCCTTAGGAAAACCACTAGTCATTGGGGCTAACTGGGAAAAAAGGCTTCTGTTTGCTAGGGAGCATAAAGGATTGATTCTGTTCCAGAATGATGGGCATCAGGGTAAGAAGAGAGGCAGGTGAAGTGATGCACCCATCATGCCTAGTGCCTACTGTACAAGCCTGTGGGGGCAGTGCTGTGATCTGGGGTTG
>VOQJ01009149.1:2817-14472 GCA_015052665.1 Apistogramma diplotaenia
CCCCCCCCAGAGTGGTTTCAGAGGGAGGGGCTCCCTCCTCTCTGTGCTCACACTGATCCATGCTGCTGGATTCAGCTCACACACACTTTCTACCTGCACAGCAGAGCTCAAACCATCGACCCAGTTCCCCGTGAGACACAAGCAAAAAACTGCAGTAATGCAAAGACTCAGAGTTTCTTCAAGAACTGAGCAGAACATTTCAGCTGTTCTAAGATGAACAACATGAATAAAATGAAAGTTTGAAATACCGGAACAATCCAGATGTTTTACCTTCCCTTGGAGAAATGAGTCGCTGAGGAAAGCAGAAGTGGAAAGAAAGATGATACGTGAGTTTGGCTCATTTCAGTCTTTCTTCCTGTTTGCACTGCATTGCACAGGAGGGGAAACCCATGGTTTCATATTTGTCATGTTACTTGGGCTGAATACGTGTCTAACTGCTCACACCACACTCAGTATAAATGATGCAGTCTCCGCCCATTTTCTCAGCTTGGACATGAGCATTTCCTTCATCCCCACATGGGTGTTTGAAACCTAATGGAATGAGTGATGCACGTATGAACTGGACAGGAATAAATGAGCACCTTAGTTTCACTGGACTCCTCAGTGCTGACCAGCATTAAAGCATGTTTAGGGTGAAGGGAAAGGTCACAACATGTTCTCACCACAACCACTGAAGAAACATCTCATCTCACATCTATCCAGCTATCTTGGCCTGACTGGTGCTGTACTCGTCCTAATCTCAATCTGAGTGCCAGGCTCCACACTTTCATCCCAGACTCATATCAAATCTGTCACCAAAGCAGATTTTTTTCCGCCCAATGAACATCTCTCGACTTCGCCCATCACCCACACACAGACTCTATAGCGGAGACCCACGGCTCTGTCACCACCCGGCTGGACACCTGCAATATGGTCCTGTAAGGGATTTTCAGGCTCCAGTTTGTCCAGAACTCCTTCTTGTACTGAGCTCTGGCAACTGACTCTGATGCAACTGCATTAACACACATTAGAAATCTCAACTGGCTCCAGGTTACATCACACATTACTTAAAAAGATCCTTCTTCTCACTTATAAACCTATAAACCTGTTAATGAAATGGCCCCTCAGTATTTATCGGATCTCCTTCACCCATATAAACAGTCTCCAACACTCTGATCCTCAACCACGGGTCTGCTTTGTGATTGAGATCGAGGTCTCTCTCAGACAGCACCAAGGACAGCTCCCACCCTGGCTCTAACCTGTTTGACCTGCTGCCCTCTCCCCTCCCTGATGGACATCTACACCTCCCGCTGCCTCAGCAGAGCCAAGAACAGCACCAAGGACAGCTCCCACCCTGGCTCTGACCTTTGACCTGCTGCCCTCTGGCAGGAGCTACAGGAGCATCAAAGCCAGAACAAACAGACTCAGGAACAGTTTCTTTCCCACAGCAATAACCACCCTGAACTCTCACACACACTAACTGTGCAATATTATTCAGTCTGGACAATATCTATCAATCTGTAATGTGCAATATCTGTTAATCATTCACCCAGTGCAATACTCACAACCTGTCATATGTACATACTTATATTTTTAGAGTTTCTATTCTATTTTATTTTATTTTACTTTATTTTATTTTATAACACTGAATAGGAGGGGCTCCAATCTCATTGTACCTCTGTATCATGACAATAAAGGCTATTCTATTCTATTCTATTCTATTATTTAATGTAGACATGTCATCAAATGGAAACATTCAGCCACGATGTTTCAGTTCAGCTGTCTCAGGTTCTGCGGCCCATTCTTGACCTAATCCACCAACATGAAATATTATTTCAGAGGGAGGCTGAAATGTTACCTTACAGTCAATCCTTTGGGATATATACATATGATTCCAAACATGGTATTAAACTTGAAAACTGTATTTGACAGCATAATCACAGGGGTTGTGCACCTTTTTCAGGATCAAATTTAACTGCTTTCAAGATTTTCCAGCACATTAAAGGATCATTCACAAGTATCAACATTTCCCCGTGTGTACCAGGAGTCCTCTTTATCAGATTAATTACAGCCATAGCATCAAACAGCATATTACAGCATTAATTGTAACAATAATAGCTAATAAGTAGCATCAGAGCTAGAAGGAAGCAGAAGTAAGTAGTCAGTGTTCAGATAGAGGGCAGAGACAGGAACTGCTGTATTGTTTCGCAGAATTTGGAACGGAGGTTTGGTGGGGTTCATTGTGTCTTTGTGTTTCGTTTTTGCAGGGTTTGAGACAAAAACAGGAAGAAGTTGAGACCGTTACTAAAATGAGTCCGATAAAGTCATGGGGTGAACCGGGTCAGAGGGAAGAGATGCTCCTAGTAGAAAGTGAAACCAAGTGGCTAGTGATGACAACGCCTCGCACATTTCATATGACTTTCATGTGATGTGAAACCCTGAGTATAAACCTGGATCAAGAGAGCTGTCAGACTTGGATTGGTGATGAAGATTGGTTGAATTTATTTGCCTTAAATCTATGAAATGTGTCAAATACATCTCTTATGAATGATATTACATCAATTCAAGGGAGAAACAACAGTCAGGGTAGAAGCTGCAATCATACTGCTACGGTCACGTGATGTGGGTATTTGAACCACGAATCGCACCAGTGTTTGAAACATCTGCGCTTCGAGCTTCCCACAGAGGGAAAACTGAGGAGTTGTGGCAACGTAACAAACCTCGCTAAAGAGCTCATAATACGCTACTGAATACACGTGATGACGCGGCCGAGGAGCAGAGCCAAATGTCAGGTGCTGCTGCTGTGGCAGAACGGACTCACAGATGGTGCTGCATGCAGGTAGCCCCGCCCCCTACACCTGCCCGGTTACAGAGAAAAAAATGTTGAGCTTTAGGGGGCGATACCACGGTCGCTGCTTCAGCTGGACAGATTAAGATAAATAACAAATAAACACCACGGTTCAACACAGCTGCATGATTTCAGCTTGGAGTAATATTTGTATAATGTCTACGTGAGATCATCTCACAGGTAAAAAAAGTCTTGATGTATTCAAGAAAGCTTTGCTAAAGTGTAAGATAACTGAAAGTGGTTTAAATAATACAGGATGCAAGTTTTCATGTTCTAGTATTTAATAATTAAATATATTTAAAAAGGTTGATTCCTTTACTTTTTTGTTGTTTGTTTTCACATAATTATTGTCTGCTGTTGTTAAATTAGCTGCTAAATGAGGCTGCTACCTCAATGTACTTGTGATGTTAGGGTTAGGATTATGTCTTATGTTGTTTATGAAGACAAGATTTGAATTACACCGCTTCTTTTAAGATTTAACTGACACAAAGTATCGGTATCGGATCGGTATCGCCGATACCATATTGAATTTTACTCAGTATTGGATTGGAAAGGAAATCTGTGGTACTGAACATCACTATTTCTTACTTCTGTATCCCCCCCCCCCCCTACATTCTTTTATGTGTCTTTTTTCCCATTCAATATCTCACTTCCCCTTTTGAGAGCCAGAGTTCATTATGTTTGCGTTTAGCTTTGCTTCCCTTGTTTCCTCTTTTGCGATTCACTGGAGATGTGTCCTCCTCCTCAGCTGCCTCCACTTCCCCTATTTGTCCTTTTAGATTTGTCCCTTCTTGTGAATATATTGAAATTTACAAATTTTAAATACACTCACAAATTTAACAAAATAAGTGAAGTTGAAATGTGCATGAAATGTAAGCTTAGGGTCATTGTTTTCATCAGTCGTCAGGACAGCAGAAACTGTGCAAAAGGCCACTGATGGTGGGTTTTTGTACCATTTGGTGCTGCAGCTCTGATTCTGAATGGACGTCCTCCAGGAGCTCACACGTTTCCTACCAACCAAGTGAAATGGCACGAAGGATGATAAGCTTGAAACAGGTGCATGGTCAGATCTGCTACGGTTGCCATGGTGCTATAGTGTGATCATAGCGTAGAATCACAATGTATCAGCCTGGTTTGTTCTCTGTCGTGGTGCTGGCGGTGACCCACAGTTCTTTGTGTGATGATGTCTTTTTGTTGTGTTTCTCACTTTTTCTTATAGCTTCGAGCCTCAGTTTGTTGTAGTTTCCTTCACTTTTTTGCTGTTCTTTGCTGCATCATCATCATCTTCCTCCTCCCTCTCCCAGCTGTGTGCTCGTTTGGTTTTTGCCCGTCTTGGGGTTTTGCCTTTTGTTATGATGGCTGAGATTTTGTGTTTTTTCTATGTAAGCCTGCAGTAATAAAGCCGTTAAGTTGTGTCCTGTATTCGGGTCCATCCCCTCACATGTGACAGTCCTCATACCAATCTTTTGTACACACAGCAACATACATACAGCCCTCCCCTCTCTCCCTCCCAGTTTCTCTCTCTGTATATCTATCGATCAGCCTCCATCTCTCACACTAATGCTGGGAAACGTACGTGCCAAGTAACATCAAGCAGCTGACGGGTGGAAAAGTCTTCGGGTGAAAGGTCAGCAAACGCAGCTGAGAAATACGAGTCAGTAAGGAACCAGGTCAGTGTACGACAATAACAACCTACTTTACACATTTGTTTACATTGTGGATGTGTGAAGTCGGGTTTTGATACTTGAATGCTTGAATGCAGACGGACGATTGAAACTTTGATGTCATTCTACAGCCTCAGATTTAAAAGTGTGTTTGGTGCTGTGCGTCAGCATTGTCATGTAACCTCTGCGGTCATCCTCCATTTAGATATATGGGATGGAAAGATTTACAAAACAGATTTTATTTCTTACTGAGAATGACTGACAGCGGTTACGACGCGATTTAGGCTTCGACAGGTCGAGAGAAACCAGTAATTTCACTTTTGTTCACTGAGCTGGAATTTCTGCCTGTGAAGAAACCGACTCTTGACCTTTGGTTGGTCACTTTAGTTCAGCTTCATGCTGAGACCGAGTTATGCAACATAAGAGCTGTTTTCAACTCACAATCTAAAGTTTCACTGGATTCATTTATTGCTGAATAAATGAATGAAATGAAAATATTTCAGCTATTTTGACAGCTGTTTTGTTTCAAGTTAATTCGGGTATTTTAAGAGTTAATCAGAAAAGTTGTCGATGTATATTGTTGAGATACTTTGAAAGGCTGGACGAGCACGAAACAGGTGAATCCTTTCAAAGTCGGAGCCACACTGCTAATAACTGCTGAAATGCTGCAATGATCTTACTGCCTTATTTACAGTAAGATTCATTTATGATAATATGATGCTGCAGTCTCTCTTCCACACACTCAGTTCAGTCCAATTTTATTTATAACCCCGTTCCACAATTGTCACCTCAAAGTGCTTCATATTGTAAGTTAGAAAAACCCCAAAACAACAGTTTGCCAAGTCTGAAGTGCAAAGAAAAACCCTTGTAAACCGAACATCATTAATGGATTAAGTTCAGAGACATTTCCAAACATTCTGTTTGATTAAGAAATATGAAATCATTCATCACATCTTCTAGTTACTGTATTTCTCTCCTATTGTTTTTCTTCGCTCAAGAGTGAAAATGGTGAACTATGAAGTGACCGTGTTCACCGGCGATCTGGCCTTCGCCACCACTTTTAGCAATGTCTACATTAAGCTGGTTGGCACAAGTGGAGAGAGCAAGCGCATACACCTCACCAAGTGGAAACCATCTTTCTACAGAGGGGCAGTAAGTCCAGGTCCAGGTCTGAATTTGGCTCCTCTTTGTCGTAGCTACCTGTATTGTAATTACTGTTGCAGATCAGTTCGTGTTTACCTGTCATTCCTCCAGGAGTCACACTTTGACTTACCCTGTTCGACCTCCCTTGGAAAGCTGGTGATGATAGAGCTGGACAAAAAGACAAAGTTTCTCAAACACTCCTGGTTTCCTGCCAGGGTGAAAGTGACTTCCCCTGAAGGAGACAACTGCCACTTCCCCATCTACCACTGGATCACTGACGGCGTAGTGCATTACTTCAGAGAGGGGACAGGTATGAGAGCATGCAAGAATGATAGCAGAAGATATAAAAGAACTATACAAGTAGATCTATCAAATTCAAACCAGCATTTATTCATTTATTTTAAGCTCTTAGAATCTTTGAAGACAACAACAGTCTTTTTGGAAATTACAGTCGACAACAGGAGCTGCAGCACAAACGGGAGGTTTATTGGTAAGCAATCGGACTTGGTTTTGACATTTGGTTCTGAAAACTAGAATCCTGCCCCACCCTAGGTTTGATCCACTGAAGATGAGCTGCCACTTGAAATTGGAAGGTTCATGTATTAGTGTAGTTAACGTAATGCAGCGATGCATTAATGCTGTGTTATGCAACCTTTCTGAGCACTACATTCTCATGTAATTGACAAGTGGAAACTACGGTCAAGACAGACATGAAATTTATGGAAGCATCTTTGGGCTTCTTCTTCTTCTGACTCATGTTCAGTGACACTACCCAACCAGCACCATACCTGCTGAGGAGACTCTTAGCAGCAATACTTCTCAAAGTGCAAACAGACACAAATACAAATCCCATCCAGATAACTGGTCATGTTTTACAAATATATGGACCAGACACGTGATTTTATTACTTAGTAACTTGAAAAACTGATGAAATAGACAACAACAGTGTGTTTCCTTCTCCCACTGCCGAGTCTGAAGACGGGAGGAGAAGCCATCTGATTAGGGCAAAGGTGCCCCCTTGTGGTGCAACCTGGGATACCACTACATTTATATTTCAACCAAGATCAGAAAACTAAGAACCTAATTTAACTCATTTATGAGCAAAACTGACACAAAAAACTAAAACACATATTGTGACCACACATTGTCACATATGCTCAGTGTATTCATGTTTCACATTCTCTTCTAAATTTGTTTACAGAGTAATTGTGAATTATGCATATAAACTGTAAACCATCCAAATCGGTGTTTTCCCCTTAAGCTGGGATGTGTATGCAGAGGGACTTCCCCACTGCATGAAGGCAGACAGCTTTCACGCCCTGCCGTGTGACAGCCGCTTCTCCTTGACTAAGGCTGCAGAGATGGCTTACGCTGCAACCACTGGGTGAACTTCTTATGCCATAACTACAGTATTTTCTAGACATACGTCTTAAACTTATCTGAAGAAAGGTTACTGTGATTTCATTTTGTAGACTGGCAGAACTGGAACTGATCAAAATAGCTGAGTGTAAGAGAAACTTTGCAAGTATTAAGGATATTAGTCACCTGCTGTGTGTTCATCGTACACATGAATCAGGTAAGAAACCGGCACATTTCCATGTGGCAGTTATGTTTCAGACATTAAAGTCAGCTTTATAAAAACAGTTGAGATTATTATGCTTTATTCACAGAGTATGTCTGTAAACACTGGAAGGATGATGTGTTCTTTGGCTCCCAGTTCCTAAACGGCATCAACCCGATGTTAATCCGACGCTGTGCAACACTGCCGGAGGACTTTCCTGTCACTGACGCCATGGTCTTCCCCCGAGGTCAGCATAGCTTGGCAGACGAAATGCAGGTAATTAAAACAATCCTGCATGTTCTACAATGTGGCTGCATTGATACAGTCACTTTGCAGATAACCAAGGCTGGAGCCAAGAGTTCGAATGATTTCTGATTCTTTCTGAAAAATTCAAACAGAAGGGAAACATCTTTCTGTGTGACTACAAGCTTTTGGATGGAGTCGAGGAGAACACCATCAACGGGGAGCAGCAGTACCTGATGGCCCCCCTCATTCTTTTCCACCAAACCTCTGATGGCAACATGATGCCCGTCGCTATTCAGGTAAGTTCAGATTTCACACTGAGCCTCTAAGTTTGAATACTGATCAAGGTTCAGTTGCAGATTGGGGCTGTTGTCATGGAAACCAGAGACCCATCTATGGGCGAAAACATAAACCGTTACCAAGGTGATGGAAAGGCTAACGTTTGGAGAAAGAAAGGATCTGCTGATGATCCCAAAGCGCAAAGAAAGAAAACCACTTCATACTTTTAAAAACAAAGCAAACATAAAGCGCGCTCGCTCACAGCAGCTAATTTCTAATCCTTCTCTTCTCCGGCAGCTGAAGCAGAAACCAGCGCAGGACAACCCCATCTTTCTTCCTACTGATTCGGAGCACGACTGGCTAATTGCAAAGATCTTTGTGAAAAGTGCTGATTTTAACTTGTTTGAACTCAGTTCTCACCTGCTGCGCACTCACCTGCTGGCTGAGGTTTTCAACCTGTCGCTGCTGCATAACCTGCCCATGGTGCACCCTCTGTACAAGGTCAGTGGTGCTCAGCTGTTGTGTTTGTCGATGTCGCACAGAGCTACACGGTGGAAGGCTTCGAGATGTGAAGCTCTCATATCAGTAGTTTAATTCCTTGTTGATTGTATACAATAAAACAAATACAAGGATCGTGTGTGTGTTTGTTTGTTGTGATTTGGTGCAATATAAAAACACTGAACTGAACTGAACTGAATGGCAGTCAAAAGACTTTTTACTGGCACTGTAAAAAATATAAACTACCAAGAACTTGTGAAAGAATTCATTGTCTTATTAATTATCTTTCCTCTGTCATTCAGCTCCTCATTCCTCACACTCGATACACTCTCGAGATTAACTTCTTAGCTCGGAAGCTTCTGCTATCTAAGGACGGAGATTTGGCTAAGGTACGAAAAGACAGACGATCCTTTTTCATTATCATAATTATTATTTGTCTCTCACTGGGATCTTACGCTTTTGTAGTTTACATCTTCTGGTGGAGAGGGTGCCGTCACAATCCTAAAGAGATCGATGTCCTCGCTGACCTACAGGTCGCTCTGCGTCCCAGATGACATCACAGAGCGTGGGCTCACTGATGTGCCAAACTTCTACTACAGGGACGATGGGCTGAAGCTCTGGGACATCATCCACAGGTTCTGTTGCTGCATCATCAGGCCACACAGAATAACTTTCACCAGTTTGTAAAGGTCACGCTTCATGCCCTGATCAGTGTCCAGATGTTTGATTTGGCACAGAGGTCCCTGTTTGACCGATGGGGAAATACATATCCTGAGACCAGCAGCAATATTACAGATCATGATCCCCAAAGTCTCCGATCTGAGTCCAGACAAGGGCCTTTGTGAATCTTCCTCTTCTCGTTCAGTATATATGTTTAAATAATGACCACGAATGAGTTTGGCTGAATCTGTCTCCATTTGTCAAAGGTTTGTGCAGAGAGTGCTGGGCCACTACTACAAAACTGATGATGAGGTGCTGAAAGACTCTGAACTGCAGAACTGGATTCGGGACATTTTTGAACATGGATTCCTTTCACAAGAATCCACAGGTGAGCTTCAAAGGAAGTACTGACCTTTATGAAGATAATGTAGATACTGTATATCGTCACAGGGACACTGAGTGAGCTGATGTGATTCAGTTTTTTCTTCCTGATCATCAGGAATTCCACAGAAATTCACCAGCGTTGATGAGATGGTCAAATTTGTCACCATGGTGATCTTCACGTGCTCTGCTCAGCACTCAGCTGTGAACTCTGGACAGGTGAAGCCTTTTGACTGACCCTGATTATTCAGCTGGAAGTTTGATCTGATGTAGTTTTCTCTGTCCTGCATGAGCGGATCACGTGTGGACGAACCCCACGAAGCTCGGGGTTGTAAGGGCGGTGATACAAGCCATCAGCAGCTGGCACGACATTGTGGTTGAATGTTTTCTGTGACAACAGCCTGTCTTCACCTTGTTTACCTGGGAGCAGCAGCCCATCTGATTCTGAAACTGCAGCGATTACCTTTCTGTAGGCCAGTTTTCTGCGATGCCATTGACCCGGTTTCTTTGACCAAAGTCCAGCAGGGCAAAGCTTTGGATTACTGCAGGATAAAACCGCTGTGGGAAAATAAATAACTGTAGTTTAGCATCTCAATCAATCAATCAATCAAGAAAAGAAAAAGCTGTATTGTTTCAGTATAACAGGAAATTTGTGCCACAGGAACCAAATCTGGACTCAAGAAAACCAAAGACACACCAAAATAAAACAGGAAGTAACTGAACACAAAGACCAGGACTAGCGCACGTGAACTTGACATATGGGCACGTGATAAACAATACACACTCAAATGTTAGAGAAAACAATGTTAACATTTGTACTCTGTAGCCTTTTAATGAGCTAATCATGATTTATTTGATGCAGTACGACTTTGGTGCCTGGATGCCCAACAGTCCTACTTCCTTGCAGCTTCCCCCACCAACTCAAAAGGGAACAGCCAGTGAGAAAACAATGCTGGACACATTCCCCGATGTTAACACAACCGTCCACGGCATGGCCATCCTGTGGCTGCTCAGTAAGCAGTCCTCTGACTCTGTAAGTGCTCAACAAGACTTTATGAAAATACATGTTTAAGTCATACCGGGGTGAGTAAAATGCCAGAATGTTCTGCTTTGTACGAAAGGAAGAAAAGCTGAATATGTCACTGATCCCATATCGATCCCATCAGATCTTTCTCGGCCAGTACCCGGATCAGCATTTCAGTGAAGAAGCCCCCAAACAGAAGATAAGGGAATTTCAAGAAGACCTCAGAAAGCTGAGTGCACACATCAAAACCAGAAACAACAGTTTAAGCCTGCCATACACATACCTGGATCCAGAGGGGGTTGAAAACAGTGTGACCCTTTGAAAATGGGGAGGCAGCTCCTCCTCCTCCAGCTTCATATAAGACAAAGGCCTGGATTACTATTGCAGTATGTGTGTTGCATATTTAGTAAAAGGAACAGACGGAAGCTTTTATATCATAATCTTAAACCTGATTCTTGTTTTTTATTGATCAGGGAAACTATTAAAATCAACTTGTATGACTTTTTTTTGTCTCAGCACATGAATTAATGAGCCTGAAAAAGTAAGCATTGGTCGTTTCAGAATTCAAATTCCGCCCAATATTTATGTTGTAGAAGGTAAAAAAAGTGACATCTAGTGGTCGTAGACGAAAGTGCGTGTAAATAACGTGTTCGGTTTTGTCTGGCAGACCACAGAAAAAGACGTAAATCTGTACCCCTGACTCTAACCACAGAGAAACGAACATAAGAGGTTAAAAGAGCTGAAAATGGAGTGGAATAAGGCCATGAAGACCCACTGCTGGATACGACAGGCGAAGGGGAAAGTAGGCGGGGTCATTCGGAAACGTAAATATAGGTCGTATTTCGGCTCTGTAGAAACGACGAATGCTTACGTTTTGTTTGGAGGACATGTTGGAATTAGTTGATCTAATGTTCATGTTCAGTATGTTAGTGTTCGCTGATCTCTACTGCAAGCTGTGATGTTGAAAAATGAATCCATAGCATACAGTGTATTTACATTTTACAGATGATTCTTTGATTCTGCTTTAATGAAAATGTAACAAATGCAGAACTGCACAGAGACAACGATACATTATTTGAGTTACTGTAATGATATGATTTAAAAATTAAACTAAAGCTTGAAGCACATTGTTATTCTGTCACTGTGAGTCAGGATGTACATGTTTGTTTAATCTGTGCACTGAAGCACATATCCTGGTCAAACATGACTCCAAACAAAGCGTCTCCGCCGCAGAGAGCCAGGCACAAGGGCAGAGCAGCGGGCTGCACCACCCAGGCCCAAACACGCAGGCGGCAAATTAAAAGATCGATAGGGGGGGGGGGGGTAGCAAAACCCAAGCCCACCCAGAAGGACCCGCCCCGGCCGCACACAGCCC